>BQNB010120122.1:0-20692 GCA_026074375.1 Tanacetum coccineum
GATATAACGTGTCATGTGTATTATTTAAGTTACCGACACGATACCAACCTAATAATTGTAGTACCTTATTCTTACACGGTGTAACATCATGCATTCATGCATAATTGTATACACACATGCGCCTTTAAATGTTTGCACACGCAACTTTCTTTACGGAGGTGATTCGCACAGTTATACTATTAATCGGGACACTTTAATGTATAAGCAGTTAAATCACATTGTAAACATTATATAAATATATAATGCACACAAAAAAGAGTCTCAATCAAAAATTTGAGCGTGCAAATCAATTCTTCTTTTTTTAATTTGCACACATTAAGCAACCATCATATGACATATGTACAACCGTTTGTAGTAGGAGCGACAATTGAATCGTGTTCGGGTTTACGGGTTGATTGGTTATTATTTGATCTTTATCCAAACACGACTCATTTACTAATTGTGTCAATAAACTCAACCCTAAACCAAACCTGCATAACACGTGTAACTCATTTGTGACTCGTCAAACTTGTTTAAATAAATATGTCAAGCGATGAATAAAGTTGATAGTTTGTCGATATAACTAATTAAAATGTAAAAATGGTATAAAAATCTAGAAAAATATAAACATAACATATAAATAAGTAATAATTATACGACAATTTCAATGATATATGAATTATAATCGTAATTTACTTATATTAAGTATATAACAAAATATATTTAATCCAAATCTAACATAAAGTCCAAGTTATAAATTTTATTTTAGAGGCTTATATATACTTAAGCGGATTCACGAGTTGACATGTTTAATACTTACTCAACCCAAACACAACCCGTTTATTAAACAGGTTAGGCATGTTGACATGTTTTTGACCTGTTTTTGACTTGTTTTTGACCTAAATCAGTTTATCCCTAACCTAAACGTGTTTTACTTCGTGTCATATCAAAAATTATCACCTTAGATCATATCATGAGATTGTGTGAGCAGGACTTTGGTTCATTACAAATCACGTAAAAGCTAAAGATTAAACGAATCAATCTATTTTTTTAATCAAAATAATAAAATGAACATGGCCCCTCATTTATAAAAATTAAATATATGTTATAAAGCGTTGGTTGTTAGACGAAATTAGTCGTATCATCGCGACAAACATAATATATATTTAAAACTAAAGGTCTCTAAGTCCAGCGGTATGTGAATGACCCAACAACCTAAATGTTGTGGGTTCAAATCTCATTAGAAACATGTGAGAGACACGTGAGATTGAATTTCTGAAACATGTGATGTAGATCGTAAATATATGTTTAAAAAAATTGATATCCCACATCATATACTTTCGATGAAAGTATTTTTTCCGACTTTTCTATAGTTTAGGTTTTACGATTAGAGTTTAGGTTTTTAGGTGTTTGAGGTTAGGTAGTTTTTTAGGGGTTAAGGGTTTAAATTTCTTAGAGTTAAGTGGTTAGGGTTTAGTTTATTTCTTATGGGTTAAGGTTTTTATGAGTATAAAGGTTAGTGATTTTTGGGTTTGGTAGTTTAGGATTTTTAGAGTTAATGGTTGTTAACGTTTGGGGGTTAAAGGTTTAGAGGTTGGGTTAACACAAAAAGGGATGTGAATTTTACAAATTTTCATTATGGTGTAATTTATCAAAACCCGTAAAAAGCGATAGAAACACTCATCAAGAGTATAAAATGTCAGATCTATGTGAAAGATGTTTTATTTTTTTTGTAATGGTATAATTAGTTTTCTATAACTATTAACGGTTTGTAAAATATATAACTTTTAAATATAATGGTCAAAGTGAGTTTAATCATTTTGACTAAAAAATAAATGGTTAAGATTTATCCATTTAATTTATAATCTTTTTATCTTTATTGTTCTCAACTCGTGTGAGTAAACCATAAAGATTAAGTGCACAAATCAACTCCCTTAAATGTTTTACCAATATTTTTGTTTTGCCGACAATAATTTTAGGGGTTATGGATGGTTATTATAACTTTAATTAAAACCAAGCATGCGGGTTGAAAACATTTAATGTCAGACCCGGCCGACTCGGGTTCTTCCGGCGGGTAGCGGCGGGTTGACCTGGTCCGACCTGTTTTTTTTCAGGCATACATCCACGTAATACATTCAAGTAGGGGTTACGTGTTTACTGATCTCAACCCAACCGAAAACACATACCTCTTCTCTCTCTCAAACTCAAACAGATCTCAACACACACCTTTCTTAATTCTTTTTTTTCTCTCTCTAAAAACATATCTCACCGATCTTTGTTGCTCTCTCTCTAAAAGAAGATGAGGTTTGTGGTCTGTTCTATCTAATGGCGTGGTGGTGGTTTCGATGATACAAGTTGTTGCTATCTAATGGCGTTGGTTTTAATTGTGGTGGTGGTGGTTTCGGTGGCACAATTATGGTTGCCTATTTGCTTTACTGACTATTTTTTTGCATTATTTACCTTGCAAAAAAGAAGGTATATGTTTTCCTGATTTCATTATCTTTATGGTTAATTGAAACCTGGCTTTGTTCTTTCTGTTTAAAATTATGATTTATGGTTCGGGCTTGCTTATATTTTCTGCCTATGCTCCTTCGACGCCACCGCTCTTTTCGTTTCCCCTATCATGGGGTGCGACGATACGACGGTTGGGTGACGATGGTGTTATGCTCATTGGCTGCAAAATAAGCCGACTGATAGCATATAAATTGTTACACTATGGCAAGCGTGTAGTTTGGCAATTGTGTACTTCAAAGCAAACAGAAAAAAAATCCACTTATTTTGCGAGTGAAATCGAGCCATATCTTGGCGGGGCAGCACGAGTACGCGTTTGCAGCCATGTCGGGTTGAAGCCTCTTTTACCCAATGTGGTTCGATGTGGCTCGACAAGCTTATGTAAGATTGATGGTTTGGGCTTATGCTTTCGGGTTTTGGCCTGCACATGTTTTCTGCCCATGTTTGAGCTGTCAGAAAATGAAAAATAACTACTGCTTATAACTGTATCACCTATGCTCACGCCGTTCTGAAGCAGTCTTACATTGGTTTCCATATGTTTTGTGCTCATGTTTGAGCAACGCGCACATAAAAACCGGATATCGATTATAATATCTTTTGTTGCCGCTATCCATGACGTGCGACGAGAGGTAGAAAGATTGACAAAGGCGTGTGTTGAGACCTGTTTGAGAGAGACAAGAGGTATGTATTTTTGGTTGGGTTGAGATCTGTAAACACGTAACCCCTACGTGGATGTATGCCTGAATCGGGTTTTTGCTGGGTTGATGGATCGGGCCTATCGGGAATAGTGTAAGATATAGTAGTTTAGTGTAAGGACTACCGGGTTTTATTGATAGCGTATGAACTGTTACACTTTGGCAAGCGTGTAATTTGGCCATTGTGTACTTCAACGTAAAAAGAAAAAAGATTGCTTATTTTGCGAGTGAAATCGAGTCATATTTTGGCGGGGCAGCACGAGTATGTGTTTGTAGCCACGTTGGGTCGAAGCCGCTTCTACCCGATGAGGTTCGATGTGGCGCGACACGCTTATGTAATATTGATGGTTTGGGCTTGCTTATGCTTTCAGGTTTTGGCCTGCACATGTTTTCTGCCCATGTTTCGGTTGGCAGAAAATAAAAAATAGCTAATGCTTATATTTGTATCAACTATGCTCACGCCGTTTTAAAGTAGTTTGTTAGGGGTTGCTTATGATTTCACCTTTTGGCTTGCATATGGTTTGTGCTCATGTTTGAGCGCCGCACACATAAAAACCGGATATTGATTATAATATCTTTTATTGCCGATATCCATGGCGTGCGACGATAACTAGAAAGATTGACAAAGGCGTGTGTTGAGATCTATTTTTAGACAGAGAAGAGGTCTGTGGTAATTGATGTTGTTGGGTATTTGTTGACGATGATGACATCCATCACTAACGGCACGTTGTTTCATGGAGTACCTAGACTGGCGAGGCAGCCACGTCATACCAGTGGCTGCAGCCGTTTTGGTTCCCCGAATACATCGTATTTCTTTGTCTGAGCCTTACTCAAAAAAAGTTCGTATTGCTCTTCTGACATAGTTCTAAGGACGCTTAAGAAGTCAACAGTCTTTTCGACTCTTTGGCTGGCATGTTTGTAACTCTATAACATTTTAGCTACAGGTATACATACGCTATCAGTAGGGTATTATTATTACTAATTATTATTATCTTTTGTTTTTAATAAACATTTGTAGGGGATTTGTGGGTACATGGGACGTATCAGGATTCTATGTATTAAATTTGATTTATATAAAAAAGATTAGGAGTTTTGGTTTATTAATGATTGGTTGAATTTATGTGTTGATATTTAGTTATAGGAAAAATAATTGGCTCGATCACGGAGAAACGATGAGGAAAAAAGGGTTTGGATTCTGAATTGGAAAGTAAGCATCCCTTTAATTTTTTTAGTTTCTAAAGTATGGAATTGTTGAGGTAATTTCGATGAAGATGGTATTAGTTTCGTGTGTTCATTGTTTTCCATATGTAAACTGACACTAATGCAGATAAGTATCTGTTGGTCACAGAGCGTAATACTGTAATATATGAGAAGTTAGGTTTTACTATTCATACCAGTGACAAGTTTTCCCTTGATCCTAAAACATACATATATGATTTATATGCTTCGAAAGAACATTTGACCAAAAGGTATATGAATCAATGAATGTACTATCAACTAAATGTCCAAACTAAAGTTCTTGATTTCTTTTAGTTGAAATATGTGTTGTTTATCCCTGATGTAAAAGTCTATACAAATTCGTTTCTCACCGAAAATTGGATCTTAATAAATGCTCTAAATTTTGTCCTTAGGACCTAATGCTATAGTGCGCCTCCTAGACCTGTAGTAAATACAAGCTGTCATTCCAAATTTTTCCATTTTGAGTCCTGTATCTAAGTCACAACGTAACTTAGTACCAACAAAACATCCATTCAAGCATCTGTTTCATCTTCTCTTTTAAAATTTACCAGCATCTACAAATAAGGGTCGATGGGGAAGAATGAGGTCCCAAAAGATGGGTAAGATTGGAGATTTTTGTGTATAAGATACGATGATGATGTTAGTTGCTCAAAGCTAACAATGGTTCTGATGCTCTTCATGTTGCTGCTAATGTTGAATTGAATCAATGGGTTTGTTTTAATTTTTTTAATTTTTAATTGATTTAATTTAATTTATTTTATTTTTTGTGGTTTTTATTAAAGATTATATGTGGGGCTTTCTGGGTTCGGGCTCGAATGAGCTTCAACCACCACAGTATATCAACCTAGAATTAGGTACATTTCTGATCTTTTTTGTTTCTATGAGATGCAATAAGCAAATAAGCACATAAAACTAAGTAATCCCAATTCCCAAACACCCGGTCTTAAGTTGTTAATAGAGTGAATATACATCTCAAGATAAGGGCTACGGCATATAAGCAGAAGCGGATATTAGGCCTGTCCATCAAGGCTGCTTTTGTTATGGACCGAGCAAATATTTTGACCATTACGAGGCTTATTGAGCACTAAAAAGGCCTAACCATGATGGGCCGAAATCGGTTGCAATTTGCAAAAATGCAGGGTTGAGGCAACCTGAAAAAAGTTTGAGAATTTATTGTGTAATGTTAATTAACCGAATGGAATTTCGATATAAAGTATCAACCTTTGTTTTGTTAGAACTCAGTTTAGAGGTGAATAGAGTTAAATTCGAACAAGCTCGAGCTTAGCCATTAATGCTTGATAATGATACTATAAAACTTCTTATATAAGTGCAAAAAGTTTAAATCTTGGATTAATAACATGTTAAAATTTTGCACCATTGTGTTGTTTGGTTCATGTGTATGATGTATTTGTATCCGGGAATTTTTTGTTATATATTTGCTGGTCAGAATTTATATCGAAAATATTTTATCTTTCCATTTTTTCTGTTATGACATCGCAGGATAGACTAGATAGTTTTACAAGTTCAAGATTCTGGTATGTTGTTGAGGGGACGACGACACTAGAACTTGATGACTTAGCCTCTTTCGTGAACCGCTACAGCGCCAAGAAGATAAGTAGTTGCTACCTGTGCTTCGGGTCCCTACTGGTGGTTTGCAAAAAAGATACATTTACATTGATGCAACTTCGCAAATAAGAGGTACCTTCTAAGTATTAAATTGTTTTTAAGTCAGTTTATTCACTTATCATGGTGTTGGTTGTCGATGTGTTCTCATTTGTAGTTATTAGGAATGTTTGGTTATGGGTTGTTTTGTTGAGTCTTATAGGAGTGTTTGGTTATGTATATTAGTTTTATTATGGCATCGTAGTTTGAAAGTCCAATATTAACAATACGTTATTAAAACTATTTTACAGGAGGTGGCGCGTGAATAGGTGGACAACTCTTAAACAATGGTTTCTGAAAGCCAACATCTATTTAGTTTGTTTTTAGCAAAGCTTAGTATACATGCGGCAATGGTGGATCGGAGATGGAAATGATGCAACATGAACCAATATGTTCAATCACTATAAAGCAATATAAAGTTCAAGAAACATAGCAAAAGATATGTGTACAGGTTCTTTTGTCAATGAAATTTAAATGTGTGACTGAAAGTAAGGAAAACATTGGTGGATTGTGTTTCTAATAGTTTTAAAAAGTTGTTTTTACAGCCTAGAACTGCTATTTTTAGAGCGTGTTTACACCAGAAGTAAGGCCGGTGAATGACTAATTCCTGAACAACTCCGTTTAACATAGATTAACTTAAAATCCCGCGCTCCGCAGTGGAGCGCGGGTTGAAAACCTCGTTACATATATATTGAAGAATGAATAATTATGATTGATTGACAATTTTGAAAGGGTTAATTCAATATAGGGAAAATTCTAAAAAAAGTCCACTTTCCAAAGGGGGTGTGCCACTTTATCCCAAGCAAAAGTTCTTTGTTAAAATAACCCGCAACTGAGCAACTTAAGAAAAAATTGACACGTATCATTTATTATAATATTAAAATACAAAAATTTTGAACAACCTATTGTACTTATAGGCAAACCTAACTGTTCTCATAGATAATAAAAAGACACGTGTCAATTGGTTGTAAGTTGCCAGGAGTAGTTTGAAAAAAACTTTAGAATAGGTCACAGAGAATTCACTTTTGCATTATACTTTTTTAGTAATTTTCCTTTCAATATATAGCCAATTTAAAACTCAAAATGTCATATTTAGCTAACTATTATTATAATGGTCTATAAGAAGGTTTGCCCAGCGCTTCGCTGCAGACGGTGGGTGGTCTTGTTTTGGCAACGATATACACAAACCTTATGCACATATAGAGGTTGGCATAGAAAGTGGAGATTGACACAACTGAATCAAACTTACGCACGTTGCGCGGTGGATAGTTTGTTGTGGTATAAGTGTCCGCCTTTTTTTTCATCATAAGGTTCAAAATGATCTATGAGGTGGTAGCCTGCACAACCCTACCATTGATAACAAATTCTTCGGTTAATCTTCATATTTTGTGTCATTACTGTGCAAAAATACAAACCAATAAATACATAAAGCTTGTAGCTCATATTTTTCTCCATGAGCCTTGGAATTTGTGTGTTGCTCGAGTTTGACTCTAAGTCAAGTATTTATTTCCGTTGCTCAATTAAGGATGGCATAAGACAACATAATTGACATAGTTTCTGATAGCCATTTCCACGTAACCTGAAGTCAAAAAATCACCAACCATTAAACATATACCTTTAAAAGTTGTTTAACATTGGGGCACTGATTAAAAATATATGTACAAACTATATACTTACTCAAGAGTTATAGAGGATGTGTCTTTGACCTTAAGGATCCAAGAATATTAATTCAACTAGAAATCATATATAGATGTCACCTGTAATAGCTTAAGGTTGCAAAGATATGTACAAAATGATATGTACAGAACTAGTACTAATACTTACACAAGATTATATGAGGAAGTTTTTTTTCCTTTGTCTTTAAGGATCCAAGATATTAATTCACTAATATCATTTTATAGATGTTTACCTTTATAAGCTTAAGGTTTGCAAAAAGATCAGGCAGACGTTACCTACATGAATTTAAGCAAAAATGTTAGTTATTACAGGTTAGCAGGACCGCGAACGACATAAAGCAATGGTATTTACCATTTTAAGCTGGCCATTATTCAGGGCTTCACACCCATGAACCACATCCTATTCAAACAACACACGTCAAGTTTTAGTTCACTGAAAAATGTCATCAATGTATGCAGAAAAGGTCCTTATTTTACCTATACACTGACACAACACATGTAACCGTGAAATTCTGTTTGTTTTCAGAAAAGGTAATATTAACACGGACACCGCACCATAATTCTGTTTGTTTTCCAGCCTCCTAAAAAATCAGATCGCTGCATGCCTTGCATGCATGAATATTTAACAAAGTTGGCAATCAATACAAATGTTGCCATAACCAAAAATGTTGGGTTGTTGTCCAAGTATTTGTCCAATAAGTAACTCTTTATCGTATCTAATGCAGATAAAAAAAATAAAAAAGCCTATCGAGCTTGGGTTCGCTATCGCTCATATAAATATGGTCAGCCCAAACAGCCCTTAAGCATACAAAAAGTAACAAATACAACAATATAAGCAACTTCTACCACTTATCAGAAACTGCTTTACACGTCATAGAAGCATATAAAACAGCAAAATAAGCAAAGCCCAAACAAAACTAATGCCACAAAAATGTTGACAAAAATTGCCATTCAAAAACGCATCATATCTGGAAAGTTAAAATAACAAAAATACATGTTACTGATTATTTGTGTGCCATAAAAGAGTAAGATAGTTTCTACGATTTCACTGGTTAAATATTTAAAAAATAATGTATCGAGATGCACAAATCTTATAAATAAGCGAAAATTTGAGTTTCAGCCTTGTTCCATTATGAAATAGCCATTTGTTTCTATGTGTTACCTATGACATTAATTTTCCTAATCTGTTTGTTGCAATATTGTCTATAAATCAAAACATCATGAACGAAGTGTATTTCTAACACATACAAAAAAATGAATGAAATATAAACAGACTAAAGGTAACGACACAATGTGAGCAGGTGAAGGAACAAACCTGTTGACAGCGTAAATTAGCAAACCATTCGACATTCGTGTTTGTACTGCAAAACCATGACAAAAGAGGGTAGCATTAAGATTATTTTCCACTCGTGAATATAAATTCACATAGTTTGAAATCATTAATTTGAATACACAAACCACCCTTAATGATATAAAATCCAATTTTCGACTACCTAATTGGTTTACTCAATCTAAATCTGACAGCTCGTTTACCTGGACAACTCTCGCTTGTTATGTAGAAATCCTTTGCTTTATAATGATGGAACCTTTCAAGCCAATTCAATAGAATTTGTAAGTGAATCTTCAGCTGCAACACTTTAGCTATAAAAGTAAGACATGATCATCATGTGACTTAATTAGACAACTCTTCTCCATGTGAACGAAACGCCAGTCACACCCTCACAATGTGACTGTTTCTCATACGCCCACACCAAGAATCAAAAGAAACATAAGTAAAAAGCTAAAAATCAGAAGTGGTGAGCGTTCTGCTAAAAATGGTAAGCCAACTACTAAAAAACGACATATTTCGGCCTAGTATATGTGTGAGCTTTTACTAAAAAGTTGAGCTTTCTACTAATTTCTTTATGTGTGACCACCACTAAAAATGTGTGAGCTTCTTAATGCAAAAATGTGTGAGCTTATAATAGAATGTGTGACTTTCTATTAATCGCAACACCTATATCCAGCACATAAAAAAATTCGCAAGATAAGAATGCGTGACCTTTCTGACTAAACAATGACATATTTTCGGCACACGGTCAGATAGGACAGATAATAAGGTAGTAGACATGAGAGAGGGAAACACACGTTTCGTTGTGTTTGGCTGGACACTTATTAATAAGGAATCCTACAATTTATAATCCCCACATGTAGATTAACTATATGAATACTGAATCATAAATGAGCGAATGAACCTGACCCCAATGATAAAGCTATCTTTGTCTTTGTTGTGTTTGGGCAAATTTCTGTTGGCATGTGACGTGCCTGAAATATTCACCGAACCAAATACCTGTAAACGCATAACATGACGGTTCAAACACCCCTAAAGCCGCAACACTTCTAATGTACTCCAAATCATCATCTTAGTACTAAATAATTAAAAACACTAAACATGATTTATATAAAAACCCCAAACTCACAGAGTCTATTATCACAAAAAAAAAACAATTACCTAACACATATCCCACAACACCCATATCATAAATCCATAAAAAAATCCCAAATCCACCAAAAAGAATCTGAAAGAAAGGATTAGGTTTCCCAAATTACAAAACCCAATAAAAAATTTTATATTATTATATATTTTCTCTCTCCAATTATTTTTTTTAACCCACAACCAAATCCTAATTCTAATCCAAACCTATCCACAAACCAAACGGACCCTAAATGTACATATTGGATAATACTTAATTCAAACATTATATTTGTCGTTTTTATCCATTTCAATATAAAATCAAATAAAAGTAAAAAATAACTTTATTATATTTCTATTAAACCCCTTAATAATATAATAAAAAATTAATCTAAAATCTTTTAGTTTCCCATTTCTTGTGTTTTGCATTTTATTTCAATAGTTTTGTGATAACTGCTAATGTGGTGATTGGTTTAATGATTTGGTGGCTGGTTATTTCATCCGAATAAATTGGTTTAATGATTTCTTGTGTTTTAAAATGTACCTGTATAGGGTGTTATAATAGTTTTGATGTTTACTCGTATTTGTCTACTATAATCATGTTTTATGTTTATCATCTATGTATTTTGTTTTGTGGCGAACTGTTGTTTGACTTGAGGTTTAACAAATTAGCATGAGTTATATTTGCTTATAGCTCTGATGACGTATAATGGATATACCAGGCCTTTGGGCCTGGGTTAAATCATTACACATTGGGCTCCGGCCCAATCAAATAAATAATAAGCATGATGGACCGGAAATAAGCCCAAAACTACTGGCACAGCTCGGATATAGCAGAACGGACGCGGATAAGCCACATGCGACTTCCGCAAGCCTCCCATAGGTTAGCTAACATTCGCAGAAGGGGATCCACATCCGTAGTCACGATTATAGCGGCCCCTTGCCCGACAAGGGTCCCACTCTGGCCACTAATAATTACAAGCGAAATACTAAGAAACCCTAGTACTAGGCTCCCCTATAAATAGGAGTCCTCTGACACACCATAAGGTACATAATTTCTGACACCTTTTAACACACATATATTCTCTGACAACATGGGTGCTTACTCTTACGCCGGAGTCCAATCGTGGGGTCAATCCTCACGATAAGGCTAATGGTTTTCTATCTTTTGTGCAGGAAAACACCTTATTTACTTGCTCTAGTACAAGATCTGATCCATCAAACAGCTTACCGGCCTGGCCCAGTAAGCGTTCTTGATCCATTTCACGCCCCACCACACATTTTGTACTAACAAGTTGACGCCATCCGTGGAACCGCGAATACAACCGCGTTTCTTAAAATACTCATCATGAGCACTAACGAGCAAACTCCCCTTAGCCAACCCACGTCCCCCGTGAGGAATACGCTAGGGAAGGAGCAAGTTCCGCAGGACTTGGGCGGGCTTGCTTCCGATGCATCCCTATGGGAGTACTGTGACAGGAATTACCATCAGCTTTTACCAAATTATAGCCAAAAAAGTGCACCAAAAGAAGGTACAGCAAGAAAAGCTCAAGGCAGTAAAAGCTCATCTTAACTAGGAGGCCTCAAAACACTCCAAGTCATGAACACCGAGCAGAAGGAGGGACCTCAAGAAAAGGCTCGGATCTAGACATGTCTGCAGCATGTCCGGAAGCCCTGAGCCAAGGCGCGGCCATTCTGAGTCACCAAGGAAAAAAGGTCCGGAAAGAAAAATGGTGTTCAAAAGGCTGGAGAAGGGTGTCTTCCACAGGCTCGGAGACAAAGGGAAGAGTATATCCACATACTCGAACGATTCAAGGCGTCGGTCATACAATAGTAGCCGCAGAGACACCAAAAGCTATTACCAGAATTCTCGTTTAAGAGAAACAGAATTTGCTTCTGAAAAACATCATAACAAAAGAGCATCCTCACGAAGGATGGAACCGCTGTCAAAAAGTGAAGGTAGCGCGGGAGGGCATTGGAAGTCTAAGCCAAAGAAGCAAAAGTCAAGTATTGAGGACGATCTATCCCAACCATAGGTATGTGAAGAAACAGATCCTTTCACTCCTTGGATCCGTTACTTTGATTTTCCAAAAAACCCGAATGCCTAGTCACATCAAGACATACGATGGAAGCGAAGATCCAGAAGATCACTTAAAAATCTTCTAAGCGGCCACTAAGATAGAACGTTGAGCAATGCCAACATGGTGTCATATCTTCAATTCCACACTCACTAGAAACGCAAGAGTGTGGTTTGATGACCTTCCACGGGAATCCATTGATAGTTATGATGACTTAAAGAAAGCATTCCTAGAAAACTACCTCCACTAGAAAATATGCATCAAAGATCTGGTTGAAATTCACAACATCAAGCAGAGAGATGGGGAATCCACGGAAGAGTTTATGTGGAGGTGCAAGCTCGAATGCAGGGATGTGAAAGGAGCCCCATAATGCATGAAAATCTCAGGATTTATTCACGGAATTACCAACCCCGAATTAATCAAACGTTTACATGATAAAATCCCAAAGTCAGTAGATGAAATGATGAGGGTGACCACAACATTCCTCAGAGGTGAGGTGGCGGCCTCTAATCGTGAACGGAAGAATTCATTTCCGTCGTGGAAACAACACGAAGCTGCACAGAAGCAAAACTTCAAGAAGGGAGGTTTTTGAAACCAGCAGAGGCCGAAACGAAAGCAGGACAGGTTCACTCTCCTCACAAAAACACCAAAAGAAATTTTGGCTTTAGACAAAGGAAAATTCAAGCCTCCTCCGCCAATGACAACCCCGGTAGAAAAAAGGAATGCTAGCAAATTCTGTGAGCTCCATAGGGAAGTAGGTCATACCACCGATGAGTGCATGCACCTAAAAAGGCAAATTGGGGAAATGCTTAAAGAAGGAAAGTTGTCACATTTAATCAAAGCACTGAAACAAAGCAATGGGAAAGACCAGGAAAAGGCAGCAAAAAAAAGGGAAACCTCAAGAAAGGACAAGCTGCTGGCAATACTGATGGTATAACCATGGCAAAGGGTAGCCAAACAAAGGATTACCCAAACTTTCTCTCCAGAGTCATTAATCTCTTTTCCACCCTTAGGGGAGGAAGATGGGACGGAGGGTCCCATGATTATTGAGGCTGAGATGGGAGGACATTTTGTTTACCGCATGTATGTGGACGAAGGCTCCTCTTCAGAAATCCTGTATGAACATTGCTTCAACAGATTCCGCCCAGAGGTCAGAAGCCAGATGGTTCCCGCAACCACACCGCTGGTTGGGTTTAGTGGAGAAATAATATGGCCGCTAGGGCAAATATCGTTGCTTGTGAAGATAGGTGATCAGGAACACTCAACTTCCGCATGGATGAATTTTATGATAGTAATGTCGCTATCCCCATACAACGGATGCATAGGAAGGCCAAGAGTAAGGAGAATACAGGCAGTTCCGTCTATAGCTCACGGAATGCTAAAATTCCCGGTGACAGGCGGAACGGTCACATTACGGAGTAGCAAGATTATTCCATTAGAATGCACATTGGTTTCGAGACCAGGAGTGTCGTAGCCCGTAATCAATAAAGTCACAGAAGTAAAAATTCAGGTGGCGATTCACCTAGAATATCCGGAACAAACTATAACAATAGGCTCTACTTTGACAGAAGAAGGGCGGAAGGAGCTATGCGGCCTGCTAAGGCGCAACCTCGATATATTCTCCTGGAAGCCAGCGGATATGACTGGAGTTCCACGTTACATAGCATAGCACAATCTAAATATTCGTGAAGGATGTCTACCCATTAGACAAAAGAAAAGGGGGCAAGCACCTGAGAGAAATAAGGCAATCTACGAAGAAGTAGAAAAGCTGGTGGACGCTTGTATCATGAAAGAAGTCCATTGTCACAGTTGGCTGTCAAACCCAGTAATGGTGAAAAAGCATGACAGCAGCTGGAGAATGTGTGTGGATTTCAAGGACTTAAACAAAGCATGCCCCAAAGATGGCTATCCGCTACCGGAAATAGACTGGAAGGTAGAGTCCCTCTGTGGGTACCCTTTCAAATGTTTCCTGGATGCATACAAAGGATACCATCAAATAAAAATGGCAGAGGAAGATGAGGAAAATACAACATTCATCACAAGCCAAAGAATATTCTGTTACTCAAAAATGCCGTTCGGATTAAAAAATGCTGGAGCAACTTATCAACGTCTGGTGGATAAGGCTTTCCAAAAACAATCTGGCCAGAACTTGGAAGTATATGTGGACGACCTAGTCATTAAAAGCCGCACGAAGCAAGAAATAATCAGAGACATTGAGGAAACGTTCAAAACCCTTAGAGAGATAAACATAAAGTTAAATCCCAAAAATGCACCTTTGGGATGAGAGAAGGCATGTTTCTGGGGTACAAAGTAAATGTTGACGGATTAAAAGTATGTCCGGATAAGGTAGAAGCGGTTCTCAACTTTCCATCTCATAAGTGTTTGAAGGACGTGCAAAGGCTAAATGGGAAGATGGCAAGCATCAACAGATTTCTGTCTAAATCAGCCGAAAAATCATTTCCATTCTTCAAAACTCTAAAGAAATATACAAAGAAAAGTGACTTCCAATGGACTGTGGAAGCAGAAACGACATTCAAACAAATGAAAACATTGATAGCAGAATTGTCTATGTTAACCGCACCGAAAGAAAAAGAAGAATTAATCATCTACCTGGCGACTGCCAGAGAAGCCATCAGTACGGTCCTAATGACAGAAAGAAACGGGAAACAAATGCCTATATACTTCGTTAGCCGTGCATTACAAGGTCCGAAAATCAATTACATTCCAATGGAAAAGTTGATACTTGCTCTAGTAAGTGCTAGCAAGCGACTAAAAAGATATTTCCAGGCACACACAATCGTTGTAATCACAGACCAACTGATAAAGCAGATGTTGTCTAATCCAGAGGTTGCAGGAAGACTGATCAAATAGAGATTTGAGCTAGAAGAACATGACATTCATTATAGACCAAGAACATCAGTCAAGGGACATAATCTAGCAAATTTCATTGTAGAGCGTCCGGAGGATGACCCTCCAGATACACCTATAGAGGACAAGGAAGAACTTCCGGATCCATGGATACTGTTCACAGACGGATCATCATGCATAGACGGTTCCGGAACTGGCCTAATAATTACGAATCTGGAAGGAATAAAATTCACATATGCTCTAAGATTCAGGTTCAATTCTACCAACAACGAGGCAGAGTATGAAGCTTTGATAGCCGGCCTCCGGATAGCAGAACAAATAGGAGTAAAAAATCTTCAAGCAAATGTAGATTCCAGGCTTGTAGCTAATCAAGTAAATGGAACTTACGTAGCAAAGGAGCCAGGTATGATCAAATACTTGGAGAAGGTCAAAAACCCCGCCAGCACTTTCAAAGAATTCTCCATCAAACAAGTACCCAGAGGAGAGAACAAAAAAGCAGACGCGCTAAGCAAGATGGCATCTACCAACTTTGCCCACCTAAGCAAGCAAGTATTTGTAGAAGAACTCAAGGAAAAATCAATATATGAAAAGGAAGTACTAGCGATAGTAGAAGAAGAAGGACGCACGCAGATGACTTCAATCTATGAGTACCTCATGGAGGAAATTCTTCCAGAAGAAACGAAGAAGGCAAGAGCCATATGCCGTAAGTCAGGTAGATATGTCGTGACAAATGGAATACTATACAAAAGGTCCTTCCTCGGGCCATGGTTACGATGTGTTAGGCCGCTGCAGGCAAACTATATTTTGAGAGAAATCCATGAGGGGTCATGCAGTATGCATGCCGGTCCAAGATCCGTAGTGGCAAAAGCTTTAAGATCAGGGTATTACTGGCCAACTATGCACGCGGACGCTAGGAAATTGATAAGGGAATGCAATAGCTGTCAGGTGCACCGCTTGTTGATCCCAACTTAAGATCTATTCTTTAGCTTGTAAAGGTTAAGTAACTTTGGATAAATCCAAAACAACTATGGTAGAAACTTTGTGAATACTAAAGAGTATGGGGAATCTACTCTTTAATACTTAAAAGAATGTTAATGAAACAGTAAACTTTAAGAACAATGATATAACTGAAAAGCTCCAATATTATTATTATAAATAATACGAGTACTCTGTGTAGTACTAGGGTTTACAACCTTGAAGCTATGTATCAAAATATCTATGACTATTGTGTATACAAAACCATAACCTAGGATCTCCTTTTATACACTAAGGAGTCCTTTACAAGAGAACTACAAATCTTTTATAATGTTAAACTTATACGTATCTTTCTAACTATATAGAATATACTCTGAATAAGTCAATACAAATCTCTTGACACGTCTTTATCTCTTTAGCAGTCTTTAATCTTCATGCATCAATCTTAAGTCCTTCAGCAGTATTAAGTTAGTACTGGCAGTACTAACTTTCTTCTAGAAGTACTAACTAGTTAATATTGGCAGTTGTAACTCGAGCAGTACTAACTCTTGACTTGGCAGTACTAAGTATGAACACATTTAATTCCCAACAATCCTCCCCTAAACTTGTGATTTACCTCCAAATCATCAAGTTTCTTGAATTAAACCTTGTTCTATGAGAGGATTCTTCCAAACACTTTATCTTCTTGGTCTTTCAATCTGCATGAATATCTTCCTAAGAAGTTCTCTGGACATCTCATTATTTTGTTCCACCAAGAGCTTTGCAACTAACATCTGTGTAAGAATACCTCTTGACAAAGGATATTCCCTTTCAACCAGCATGTAGATATCCATTCCATCCTTTGTAGATACATGATGCACTCCACATGTATCATACAGTCTCCATGTTATATCATGAATATGTTTCTGAGACTTCCATAACTCATCATCAGCATCAGGTTCAAACAGTCTCTTCAACTCTACCCAGATCTCTATTTCTTTATCTTCTGTTGGTTCTGTTGAGTTAAACCTTTCTTGAACCAGACTCTATAGTTTGACTAAATCATCCATGTCAAAAGTCTTTAGCATATCTTTAAAAACCTGATATACCTCTGTATGATTACCAACCTGAATGATTTTCTAATACATTCTTGAATCTTCAGTGTAAACCTCCCAGTCAATGATTGGATATTTGGTTTGCAAGGCTTCAATATTAGTCTCTTCTTCTGGAATTATGATCATCAATTGCTGTAGCTCTTCTTGTGATAGCTTATCTGACTTTTGCTTCTTAGAACTATGTTGACCAAGTTCTTCTTCTGCAGCTCTTTTAGTACTTCCAGCTGCTATCTTAGGAACTGTTCTATCAACATCACTCTCCATTGGAGTAAAAGTGTTTACCCTTTTCATTGTTGCTTCAAACAAACTCTTGATCTCATCAAATGAATATCCTCTAAACTGTTGTAGTGTATAGCTTCCCATATGCTTGATATAGTTAGACATATAAGTTCTCTGTTAAGCCTATGTGGGTGACTTGTTCCTCCTTTCTTTAGCTCTTTGTTGAGCAAAATATCTCTTTCTCTGGTTGATAAGTTCTGCAAACAGTCTTGCTTTTTCAGCTTCAGAGTATTTTTCTCTTTCTTCTGCTTGTAACCTCTGTGCTAACTCTTCATCAGCTTTAATTCTAGCTTGTATGTCTTCCCATTCTTCAATATTGAAAGAGCTAGTTGCTTCATGTGCCCTGGTAATCCTCTACCTCTCTTCTTTATAAAGTTGTTCTTGCAATCTCAGAGCTGCTTCATAACCAAGTCTTTCTTGTTCTTGTTTCCTTTTTGTCTTGGTTATAGCCGATCCAGACTCTTCCATTATACCTTTACCTTTATCTTTTGTCTTTGATGCACTCCTTTTGATGTACATTAAACTTCCAGCAGCAATATCATCAACATAATCACCAGCAGTTTTAACTTCAGGGCTGGCAGTACTAATTTATGCACCAACATTAGTAAATGGTACATTAGCAGTGGTAAAATCTGTACTAGCAGTAGAAACACCCATCTGTACCAAAGTAATCCCCTCATCTTCATCAATTTGAGCAATTTTCCTCCCCTGTTTGGAAGGATCCTCTTGAGCCAAAATATATGAATCCGAACCTTCTTCATCTGAGAGAACCAGTCTGAGTTTTCTTCTTGACTTGCCGAGCTTATCCTTTTTCTCCAACCTCTTAACCTTCTTGATAAGCTTTGTAAAAGCATCACCATAAACTTTCTTTGCCTGCTTCAAGTCTGTCTCCAAATCTATAACTCTGTCTGACAATTTTGTAACCAAATCCATCAATTCATTGTGTTGCATTCTGCCCTCATCACTTCCAAGTGTGTGAACTCTTGGGAGAGGTGAATCATAGGGAATGGTAGGGGTCTTATCAATGTTACCACTGCCCTGTCCTGCTTCTAAGCTAGTGACAGTAGTGACAGCCCCTCCATATCTGACATCCACACCTGTGGAAGCAGACTCATCTGCTACATTGGTGTGAGGAGGAGAATTAGGCTGAAGAACCTCAGTTTCCTGTCTGATAGAACTCCTAAGTGTTGGTGAAAGATGTGGTTGTGAGGTTGATGGAGCACATGTGGGTGTGTGATGGGACTCAACTGGGACTGTTGATCCTTCACCCTGAAAAATTAGGCCCTGAACAAGCATTATTGGAAACAATGGAATGTCCACCCTAGTATAACCCTTAGAAGCCCTCCTCATATTGCTAAAAAGTTTTTGTGTACGGATAGGAGCAATATAAGTTATTTTGTGAGGTAGAAGCAGTCTCTTATGCTTGTTCAAAAAGATTTGTATAAATCTTAGATACATTAAAAATCAATTTAGAAAAATTAAAAGTTCTGTTTGTGGCAAAGCAAATGATAGCAGTTGTTATATTGCTACTAAATTGTTCCCAAGCAGTTTTCTTAGAACTTAAACAATGAAGGATGGTGTGGATCAAAAATCTCCATTGAGGGGAAAAGTGTCCCTTTTGAAAGGTCAATTTGTCAGAATTAGACACATACCCCATAAGAGCAAGTTGTTCAAAAATTTCAGTAGTAGGCAAATTACTAATACCATCAGAATCTTCTAACTTGAGATGCCTCCTAATAGATACCTCAGTAACAATCTTAACTTTCCCATCTATTATAGCAGTTGTAAGAGCATACCGAATGTGACTAGTATTGAGAAAATCCACTATTTGATGAAATTCTTCACTGCCCTCTGTTTTCTTTAAGTAAGCGACCATGTTGTGTGTGTCACAGAACTCCAAATTTGCCATTGCTGATTGAGAAAAGATTGATTAAGGTCTAGGTGAGGTTCGTTTATGAGAGTATGTGTATTTGAAAAAGTCATATGAGATTATATAGATAGTACTTAAGGTTTTATTGGACCGACTAAATAAAATTGGATGTTTATTGTGAATAAATCTTATAAGTTAAAGAAAGTTCATGAATTATCCAATTTAAGGAAACCTATAAGTGAAGAATTTGGCAGAAATATCTCAACGGCTATATTTAATTGCTAAAAAGTTGTTATGCCCCAAACAGTACTAACGGTAGTCTAGCAATACTAAATTTAGCCTAACAGTACTAAGTAAAACCTAACAGTACTAAGTAAACCCCAGCAGTACTAAGTAATGCCCAGCAGTACTAAGAAATGCCCAGTAGTACTAAGGAATGCCCTCGCAATACTAACTTTTGAGGTCTCAATTTTGTTCCAAAAAGCATTTCCATCATCGATGTTGATTTTCACAAGCTCTCTTTCTGTTTTTAATCTCACTTTATCTCTCAATTATTTTTCTCACTAAATCACTCTGTCAGTGTTTGCTTCACATATCTCTCTTTTTGTTTTTGAACTCACTATATCTCTTATTTATTTTGCTCACTAATTCACTCTGTCTGTGTTTGTTATCCTAAATCAAGAACCTTTTCAGGCAGTTCTGTACAAAGATCCATCAATTCCTTTAGTTTCATGTTATCCTCCCCACATCCAAGTGTGTTAACTCTTGAGAGATATGGATCATTGGACTGTTTAGATGCATCCTCAAACCTAATTTGAGCTTTTGCACCCCCCAATGTGGTATCTTGGCACCTAGGACAACTACCTGAGCCAGTTCCTTGAGAAAAAGACTCATTAAAGTGTTGCCATGGATTGGGTCCTATTTATGTTACCACTGTCCTGCTCTGCTTCTAAACCAGAAGCAGTCGTGGCAGCCCTTTCCATTATGTCTTTCCACTCCTTAATGACAGTCTCATCTGTTACAAGGGGAATAGTTCCACTAGACTGAGATATCTCAGTGGTCCTTTTGGCGTTCCTAGGTTTTTGAGTCTTTTTGGTTAAGATAATGATAGAATAGTGATTGGTTCAAGATTAGGTAGTGAAGCAGTTATAGATGTGTGTTAGGGTTCAATGGGATTTCCTGACCCTTCACCTACTTCTGCTTGCAGCTTTTCCATTTCACTACAAACATCCTTTGTGTATAATCAGTTTCATAGTAACACAATTAACCTCCCCTCAATCAATACTTTAGAGGTTAAGCATTCCAATACTTGCA
>BQNB010120123.1:0-20691 GCA_026074375.1 Tanacetum coccineum
CTCACACTCTCTCTATGTGAAGAGAGTTTTCTTATATAGCCTCTAGACCTAGGTTGGGCCTTAGTTGGGCTTCCATGGATCGGGTCTTGGACAATTACATGTTTAATAATGATTAACTATTACTAGACTCGTGAGATCAATAATGATCGTCACTTTACTAAAATTGAATTCCTAATAGTACTCAGCCTCTACACTCGATCTAAAGAGAGTATGTTGCCGTTTAGAAGACCACGATATAAGGTTATCCCTCAAGATAACACAATAACCAGAAGTAGAACGCATAGTAGTAGGGCAACCAACCCAATCAGCATCAGGATAAGCAACCAGAGAGTGAGTAGAAGAAGCATAAAGTTGGAGCCCAAAGTCCAGAGTACCACGAACATAACAAAGAACTGGCTTGAGAGCTAAAAAGTAAGGCTCTCGAGGATCATGCATATGCAAGCACACATGTTGTATTGCATAAGATATATTTGGACGAGTAAACGTCAGGTACTGCAAACCACCAGCAAGACTACGATACAAGGTGGGATAAAAAACAAGATCCCTATTAGAACCAATCTTGGATTTCGTGTCAACCGGAGTCCGGGTTGGATTACATGTAGCCATATGTGCCATGTTCAAAAGCTTTAAAGCATATTCTTCTTAGAGAGGAACATGCCTTTAGAGTCACGGGTAACTAAAATCCCCAAAAAATAATTAAGAGCCCTCAAATCAGTCATATCAAATTCCTTATGTTGAGATGAGATAATACGATGAAGTAAATCTGTAGAGAAAGCCGTCAATACAATATCATCAACATAGATCAATAAATATGAAACCTCGGTGCCACACCTATATATGAACAAGGATGAGTCACATCGACTTGCCGAGAAACCAACCCATAAGGCATAACCTGCAAACCGTTGAAACCAAGCACGAGGTGACTATTTCGGTCCATATAACGACCTCCGCAATCGATAAACATGATGTGGAAAATGAACATCAACATACCCTGGTGGCTGATACATATAAACAGTCTTTGAGAGATCACCATTAAGAAAGGCATTCTTAACATCAAGTTGGTGAATAGGCCAATTTCGAGATAATGCAAGACTTAGAACAGTGCGAATAGTAGCTGCTTTAAAAACCGAACTAAAAGTGTCATCACAATCAACACCAAGCTGTTGGGTACTACTGTTAGCCACGAGACGAGCCTTATACCTGCTCAAAGAACCGTCAGCATGATATTTATGCCAAAACAACCACATAGACCGAACCACATTAACATTAGGTGGTTTCGAATATAGAATCCACGTATCGTTTTTTATTAATGCATTATATTCATCATGCATAACATCTCGCTAGTTAAGATTAGATAAGGCAATAGAAAGAGACTTAGGAAGAGGAGAAATATGAGAGACATGACCATGAAAACGTGAATTGGGCTTAAATATACCAACTTAGGCACATGTGACCATATGATGAGTTCGGGTGAGGGGGTTAGGGACTAGAGTTTGTTGGGTCATAGGAGGGGGCCGGGTTAGGAGATTGAGCTATAGTGGGTTGGGTCGTAGGTGTTATGGTTGGCGTATTTGTATGGTGGGTCGGTGTAGTGGGTGGTGTTGGGCCGAGGGTTTATGGGGCCGTAGGGATGTTTTGCTCATTTGGAGCAAGTTGGTGCGGGGTTGGGTTATAAATGACATGACGGGTAATAGGAGATTGTGTAGGGTCAAGAGATGTATAGGACAGTGGGTTAGATGGGGTTATAGAACCGTACGGAAATTAAAGTTCGTCAAACGTAACATGGCGAGAAAGAATGATTTTATTAGTGGAGAGGTCAAGGCACCGATACCCATAGTGATAAGCGGGATATCACAAAAATATGCAAGCAGTAGCACGAGGTGCCAGTTTGTGAGGTGAATAGAGATGTGGGTAACAAAGACAACTAAATATACGTAAATGTGAGTAGTCAGGTTGTTTGTTAAATAATTTTTTGCAGGGTATTTCATTTTCGATGGCAGATGAGGGAAGTAGATTGAGTAAGTAGGCGGCCATATATAATGCCTCGACCCAAAACATTAATGGAAGGTGAGCTTGAAAAAGAAGGGTGCAGATAACATTATTAATGGTACGTATCATCCGTTATGATTTTCCATTTTGTTGAGGGGTCTTTGGGCAAGAGAACAACATTTGAATGCCATTTTTAGCAAACAAATCAAGAAGGTTGGTGTTATCAAACTCACCACCATGGTCACACTGAAAAGCCACAACATCACATTAAAATTGATTATTTACATAAAAACAAGAGTGTAAGAACTTTTGGAAAACTTCAGATTTAGTACGTAAAGGATAAATCCACAAATAATGAGAATAATGATCAAGAAACAACACATAATATTTAAACACACCAGAACTAACAATAAGAGAAGTCCAAATATCCGAGTGAACAATCTCAAAACAATGAGTGACAATAGAATTCGAACTAGAAAACAGAAGTCTCACATGTTTGCCAAGCTGACAAGCATGACAAACATGTAGAGATTTCTCTTTATTACACGAAATATAACGACAAGAAACAAGAGAACGTATCACTTCGTCATCGGGATGTCTGAGGCATTGGTGCCATGTCGTATGGCTGACAGAAAGCAAAGCATGAGGGATAGGGGAAGGTTGGGTAACCGGATAGAGATCTCTCGAACTATCACATCTGTATAGGATATAACGGGTCAAGAAATCCTTTACTGAGAAACCAAAGGCATCAAATTGTACAATTATTATCTCTAGTAAATTGACAAACATAAATAAGATTTTTGTTGATGCTAGGGGTAACAAGAACATTATGTAAGTATAAAAGACGATTAAGGGTAGGTAAGATGCTATGACCTGTATTGGTGATGGGTATGGCTTTTCCATTACCAACACAAACAAATAGATATTAACATGTATTATAAACGGTATTTAAATTACTTGTATGTGAATTGAGATGAGATTATGCACCTGTATCCATATTTCATGTCGGATCCTGAATAGTCATGGTGCTAAAGGCACTTGGAAGAAATCTTGATCGGGTCGAAAGCATACATGGAGTCGTGCTAAAAATAACCTCTAAAGACGAAGGACTATGGGTTAAAAACATAGACCGATGCGCTGGTGTATTTAACATGTTGCTACACTTGATAAAACAAAATAATATTTGTATTTTTTTACTTTTGTTCTGAGCGACAAGAAACCACCAATAGAAAGAAAATAGCCAGTCGCCTTTTTTTCTTTTCTTTGTCTGCTCTTCACACTGTCACAAATAGGAAAATAAATATGATATATATGTATGTGATGATGAATTAAATGTCATAAAGTAAAAGTCTTAACAGGTCAAACCAGGAAAAGTCAAACTACTTTTGACAGGAAAAGCTGTTGGAAACCAAAACTACTCTTTAAATATCATTTCATTGTAATTCATATTCTCATTCTTGATTTGTAACTCAATTTCATTCTCTATAATCATTCCACTTGTAACAAACCCACATTAATCCAATAACAACCATTTTTTGAATCTTGTTTCTTTTTATAGATTCCTAATCTGATTGTTCTAATTGTGCTTGTCTTCTTTATTTCTTGATTGATTTCTAGTTCACATTGTTTCAATTGGTATCAGAGCAGACCCGAGCAGTTATTCTGTTAGAATTCTATTCAAATAACTATTTTCTTGAAATTCAAACCAATTCTGTTACAGCCTAACAATGGTGAACATACGGTCAACTGATAATGGTGGGAGCAGTCAAAGAGGTATGTTGACTGGTTCAACCACTGTTGAGAGTCGGTTGACAAGTATGATGAACCTTATAACTCGTTTAACTGAATCTGTTACAACATTAGAAAATAAAGTTAATAGTGGTGAAGGAACTAGTCAAAGGAGGGAGCATCTTGGTGGTCAAATTGGTGGTAACAATGGTGGTTCATATGGCAGATTAACTAAGGTGGAATTCCCTAAGTTTGATGGGGAAGATGTGCAAGGATGGCTATATAGAGTTAATAAGTTCTTTAAGATGGATCGAATTGTTGATGATGATTAGAGAATAAGGCTAGTATCAATGCATATGTTTGGTAAAGCCCTCAATTGGCATAAGCAGTTCATGAAGAGGTTTGGGGAAGTAGTAACTTGAGGTGTGTATGAAACTCAGATCAAGAAAAGGTTTGAGTCAGTTTTTGAGGACCCACTGGTGGAATTGAAGAACCTCAAGCAAACTACAAATGTTCAGGTATACCAAGACTCTTTTGAGGAATTATTGAATAAAGTGGAATTAAGTAAATCTTATGCTGTTAGCTTATTCATTAGGGGGTTGAGAGAGGACATTGCTTATGCTGTTAGGATGTTTAGACCTACTAGCCCGATTGATGTGTTTTGTTTGTCTAAATTGCAAGAAGCTAATAATTCTGTGTCAAAAAGTAAGCATGCACCAGTATTAGTTAATCCTAAGACCAATGTGGTTAGTGCCAATTTTAATAGGGGTGGGGGATATGTAATAAGAAATTTCACTACTATGACTGTTTAAAACAACAATGCTATGCCAAACAGACCCTTTAAGAAGTTAACTCAACAAGAATTGGAAGAGAAAAGAGCAAATCATTTGTGTTTTTATTGTGATCAAAGATACAGTCCTGGTCATAAATGTAGTGGGCAAATGTACTCTTTGGAAGTAATAGTTTGTGATGAAATGTGTGAAGAGGATGAAGATTGTGTATTAACTGAACAAGGAATAGTGAGTACAATAGAAAATAAGGAAGAAATCATGCCACAATCTCTCTTAATGCTATGTCTGGGATCCCTAATTACTAGACCATGAGGATTAAGGATTTGTGGGAAAGCAATTGTTACATATTTTGATTAATTCAGGAAGTACCCACAACTTTTTAGACCTGGGTGCTTCTAAGAAATTGGGGTGTAAAATGAGAAAAATGTGTCCCTTACAAGTATCAGTGGCTGATGGGCAAGTCATGTCAAGTATGTATGAGTGTAAAAACTTTTAGTAGGAGTTACAAGTTAAAACATGTGTAGTTGATGTTATGGTTTTTCTCTTAGGAGGATGTGAAATGGTGTTAGGAATACAATGGATTTCTACCTTAGGGACCATTCAGTGTGACTTTAAGAATTTGGTTATGGAATTTATGAGAAATGGCAAAAAGTGTGTGCTGAGGGGAACACAACAGACAACTCTACAGTAGATGCAAGGCAAGCAAGTGCAAGGTTTAATGAGTCAAATGGGTACTGAGATCACCTCTATGGCTATTTGTGTTTGTCTAATAACCTTGATGCAGATGACTGCAAGTATAGAGCACCGAACACCACAAATCCAAACACTCCTTGATAATTTTCCCACAGTCTTTGAATCCCCAAAAGAATTGCCACCATTAAGGTCACATGACCATACTATTCCCTTATTACCCAACATAACTCCCATCAATATCAGACCCTCCAAATACCTACCAAATCATAAGGATGCAATAGAGCTTATGGTGAAAGAACTGTTGGAAGCTGGTTTGATAAGAGATAGCCAAAGTTCCTTCTCTTCTCCTATTGTTATGGTAAAGAAAAAAGATGTATCTTGGAGAATGTATGTGAATTACAGGCAGCTTAACAAACATATAGTGAAAAACAAGTTTCCCATTTCAGTGATTGAGGAGTTACTTGATGAACTTAATGGATCAAAAATGTTCTCAAAGCTTTTTTTAAGGTCATGATATCATCAAATAAGAATGAATGAGGCCGACATTCATAAGACTGCTTTTAGAACTCATGAGGGACACTATGAGTTCATGGTGATGCCTTTTGGACTCACTAATGCACCAGCAACCTTTCAATCACTTATGAACTTAATTTTCAAACCTTTTTTGAGAGAATTTGTACTAGTTTTCTTTGATGACATTCTCATATACACTTAGACCAAGGAAGACCATTTGGAACATTTGAGGAGGGTGTTAGAAGTTATGAGGGAACACTCTTTGTTTGCTAAACTTAGTAAATGTCATTTTAGGGTATACAAAGTGGAGTATTTGGGTCATTTCATAATTGCAGATGGGGTGGTTACTGATCCTTCTAAGATACAAGCAATGGTGGATTGGCCAGTACCTTATATAGTGAAACAGTTAAGGGGATTTTTGGGTCTGACTAGACACTATATGAGATTTGTTAGACACTATGCCCTTATTAGTAAGCCACTTACAAGACTACTAAATAAAAATGCCTTTGAATGGGATAAAGCTGCACAAATTGCCTTTACGGAACTAAAACAAGCAATGACTCAAGCTCCAGTTCTAGCTCTTCCCAATTTTCAGAAGACTTGTGTTGTGGATACTGATGCCTCTGGTCTTGGAATTGGTGTAGTGATCAGCAAAAGGGACATCCTATTGCTTACCTGAGTAAAACACTCTCTCCCAAACACCAGTCTTTATCCACTTATGAGAAAGATTTTTTTGTTGTGTTGTTGGCTTTGGAGAAATGGAGAGGGTATTTGTTGGATAGACATTTCAAGATAAAAACAGATCATTTCAGTCTTAAGTACTTGTTGGACCAAAGGCTGACTACTCCTTTTCAAACTAAGTGGCTACCTAAGCTCTTGAGGTATGACTATGAGATTTCTTATAAGAAAGAAAGTAAGAACATAGTGCCAGATGCTTTGTCAAGGGTGGAATGTCATGTTGAGTGAAACTCTTTGGCTTTGTCTACTATTGCTAGTGATTTGTTATAGAAAATCAAAGACATCTATGAACAAGAAAGTGCAGCAGAAGAAAAGATTCAACAATTAAAAAATGAAACTTACATTGGTGACAAGTATACTTGGGAGGGGTATGTGTTAAGAAGGAAGGGAAAAATAGTTGTAGGGAGTGATGAGTTGCTTAGAACTACTATCATTAGGCACTTACATGCTGATGCAGTGGGCGGGCACTCAGGAACCAATGTTACAAGTCATAAGATTATAACCTTATTCTACTAGAAAGGAATGCATAAAGGGGTCAAGAGGTTCATAAGGAGATGTGACATATGTCAGAGCCAAAAACCTGATTTGTCAGCATATCCAGGTTATTTGTAACCCCTACCAATACTTGAGAAAGTATGGAGTGAAGTTTCTATGGACTTTATTGTGGGTTTGCCTAAGTCACAAGGCAAGACAGTTATTTTTGTGATGGTAGACAGACTCAGCAAGTATGCACATTTCATGGCACTTAGTCACCCATATACTACTAGTTCTGCGGCTCAAGTCTTTTTGGATTCTGTGTACAAGCTACATGGGCTAACAAATTTAATTGTTAGTGATAGAGATGTTGTGTTTCTAAGTAACTTCTAGCAATCCCTCTTCAAATTGCTTAAAGTGGATCTTAAAATGTCCACAGCCTACCATCCTCAAACTGATGGCCAGACTGAAGTAGTGAATAAGTGTTTGGAGTGCTTCCTGATGTGTATGACAGTGGAAAGGCCAAAAGAATGGGTGCAATGACTACCATTAGCTGAATATTGGTATAACACAAACAAACACTCCTCTACCAATGTTACCCCTTTTGAAGTTGTGTATGGGCAAACACCTCCATTACATGTACCCTATGTAGCTGGTGAGAGTGTTGTGGAAATAGTTGACAGGACCTTACAAGCCAGAGAAACTGCTATTGAAATGCTTAAATTCCATCTTAAAAGGGCTCAAGACAGAATGAAAGTGTATGATGATAGAAAAAGATCCGAGAGGGAATTTGAACTAGGAATGTAGGTCTATTTGAAGCTACAATCCCACAGACAGGTTACCATCAGGAAAAAACAACAACATAAATTGTCAGCAAAATATTATGGGCTATTTATGATATAGCCAAAGTGGGTTTAGTGGCCTACAAGTTGGAATTACCTAGTACTAGTCAGATTAAGCCAGTCTTTTATGTGTCTCAGCTCAAACTATGCAAGGGAAGTACTAACAAAATGGGTATTTTACCACACTGTGGAGTGGATGGACTATTGGCAATTGAACCAGAACCTATTTTGGATAGAAGAATGGCTAAACTCAATAACAAGGCTGTTGTCTATGTCTAAGTTAATTGGGCCAATCATAGTGATGAAGATGCTACCTAGGAATTTTATGATGATTTGATTCAGAGATTTTTAGACTTTCAGATGGATTCTTGAGGTCAAGAATGTTCTAAGGGGAGTGGATTGTCATAAAGTGAAAGTCTTAACGAGTCAAATCCAGAAAAGTCAAACTACTTTTGGCGGGAAAAGCTGTTGGAAACCAAAACTACTCTTTAAATATCATTTCATTGTAATTCATATTCTCATTCTTGATTTGTAATTCAATTTCCTTCTCTGTAATCATTCCACTTGTAACAAACCCACATTAATCCAATAACAACCATTTTTTGAATCTTGTTTCTTTCTATAAATTCCTAATCTGATTGTTCCAATTGTGCTTATGTTCCTCATTTCTTGATTAATTTCTAGTCACATTGTTTCATTGAACTCTTTTCTTCCTTGTGATTCTGCCCTTTTTTAAGCATGTTAGGATATAGAAGAAGAGGGGAAGAGAACTGAGTTATAGAGAGAAACTAGGAGAGTATCGGTTTTGCTCTTGATATCATATTAGAATTGTGATTTGCTTACTCATTAATTAAACGCACCATTTCAATATATAACCTATGATGAAATATTCTAGACTGGAAACATAAAATGAGCTAGTCTTATGACTAATAACAAAGCACAAAGGCTTCTATAGAAATAATACTAGCAGGGAACACGCGCGTTGCAGCGGCGGGTACCCTGTAATTAAAGTTTAGACGCCAAAAAAAAGAATTGATTAACCGGAGAATAAAAAAAAGTTTAGACGCCTTTTTTTACCGGTTTCGACCGGTCATCTCCGTTTTATTTTCGGACGGATTTTATTGGCTAGCCAAACCGGTGGCGACTCTGATTTCTGGTTGAACTTGTTGGTCCGGTTCAGTTTTTAAAATCATATGTATCATCAACTTGTTAGCAAATAAATTGTTTTAAGCTTTGTATGTTTTATTTGCTTGTACAATGTGTATAATAACATGTATTTTTCATTTTAGGGTGTTTTTAAAATAATATTAATTAGTGTATTTAATTAGTTTATACTTGTAACATATGCGTGGAGGAATAAATGTTGTACATTTTGCTTTAATATACTTATTTTTTATTTTAGGGGTGTTTAAAAAATAACATTAATTAGTTTATACTTGTAGCATATGAAAGAATGTACACGTAAATAATATATGTCCGGAATGCGACTCGGGCATTTGGAGACGCACACGATAGCGTTTGGATTCAATAAATATAATTAATTAATTTATATTAATTAATTTATATTAATTGTGTAAATAATAAGATAACGGTCGCTAATTAATTAGTTACTTAACGGAATTTATTTAACGGTCGTTAAATGTTAACATAAAGGACTTAATGTTAAATAATGAGAAAAGGGAAGTTTTGGCTTGGGTTGTGGGCTTGTGTTTGGGGCCGGTTATACCTCAACAAGAGGAGGTGGGAATTTGTTTCCTTATAACAAATTCCTTATGCCTATATAAACAAATCAAGGCTTATTGTTTTGATATATCTTTTGGTGAAACCCTAAAAGCAAAACTTCTTTTCTCTTCCCCTTCTCTCGTGTTGAGTCGCTAACAAACGTGTGTACGAATCCAAAGAGAGATCATACTTTGATCTTATATTGTTCTTGATTTATTAATTCAAGATTTGCTAAAAGGTACGCTTTTCTTTTATTATTATTATGTTAATTTATATGACTATGTGAATGATCTTACGTGCTAGTCTTTCGCTGCGTGCTCGCAGGGCCGGCCTTGAGGGTGTGCAAGGTGGGCGACCGCACAGGGCCCAAAAAATTTTAGGGGCACCAAAATTTATCCCGTATTTATTGTTATCAAGAACGTTTAAAAATTGCTAGGTTTTGATGTTGTCTTAATTTTTATTTGATGATCTTGTGTTCATAAACCCTAATTAGGGTTAATAAAATTAATTAGACAAAACCCTAAGATGTATGCAATTTTTATTTGATGGATATCGTAGATTAATTGTTAATAATCGGTATGTATTAATTGTTAATATGAATCTTCTCGCTTTATTAAATGTTAATTTGATGAGATCCATGGTGAATCTTGCAAGTTTACCATGGATGATGACATGTGATATATGATATATGAATGTATAATAATTGTTAAGTGTTAAACATGCATAATTGATGATAAAAATCGGATCTTGATGTGTATTAGTGGAACGATGAATTTATCCTTTTTGGGGCATTCTCGGATTCAAAATGCATCTTGTTCTATGATCCCTAACAGTTATGGAAATAACGAAAGTCAAAATTATCTCAACTATATTATAAAAAAAATAAAAAAATATTGAAAAAGAGGTTTTAGAAAATAGGAATTAAGGGGTGTTTTATAACTGGTGATTTCTTAGCTCTCTCAACAAAAATCTTTGCTACTTTTCAAAGGTTTAGTTTGGGGAATTTTGATATGTGTGAAAACACATATCCATTTTATATCAAAATAGACCCTAAAAGCCCAAAAACATACTAAAAATAGCAAAGATATGCTTGTTTTTATGTTTTATGTATGCAGGTACGGATATAGCAAAAATCACATAAAAGCGATAAAAAAAACAGGCAAACACGAACACGAGAACGGAAAAGTACAAAAGAAGCCAGGGACTTATTTTGTCAAATTGGAAAGATGTAATACACTAGGGATTGAATTGTAAAAATATCTAACAAAGACAAGGGCCAATATTGCCATACACCCAAACTCATCCCACCTGTTTACCCAATTCAGTTAAAATGAAAAAAGGGTGCCAAGAACACATCACTATTCATCGTCTCTCCCACCATTCACCACTAGTAAAAACAAAGATTTTTCTCCCATGTATGTAACTTGTTGCTTTTTCTCCCATAAGCTCTTAACCGGATTAATATACGTGCTGTTTTTGGAGATTAAACTTAAATCAACAATTTTTATGTAATGTTTAGCAAAAATTTCAGTCTTAGTTCAAATTTATACTTGAATTTTTCAAAAAGAAGTCTTCTTTAAATAAGTTTAGTTAATGAATATATATATATATATATATATATATATATATATATATATATATATATATATATATATATGAATATACGGGTAGCCTGAGAGTTGTTGAAACCTAAGGTCCGTGAGTCCCGATACTAGTCTCTGTGGGGTGTCAAAAGCCTGGTCACTTAGCCGTAAGGTTGGGATGTGCCGAGACGAAAGTCGCTACATAGGATGATCTCGTCTTTAAAATCATTAATCTAAGGTGGAACGTAAAGCATAGTATGTTAAAAAAAGTTGATCCATGGTTGAAATTTAAGATATCACACTCACTTAAAGATATAATTAATGTCGGGAGTAAAAAGTTCACAAATTGCAAATATGAGTAGTGTCAGCATCCTTACTAATATTTAGCTGTGATTTTGTTTTAAGCTTGGTTTGGATAAGTGAAAAGTCGAGAACGATGAATTTATCCTTTTTGGGGCATTCTCGGATTCGAAATGCATCTTGTTCTATGATCCCTAATAGTTATAGAAATAACGAAAGTCAAAATTATCTCAAACTATATTATAAAAAATAAAAAAATTATAAAAATTGAAAAAGAGGTTTTAGAAAATGGGAAATAAGGGTGTTTTATAACTTGTGATTTCTTAACTTTCTCCACAAAAATATTTGCTACTTTTCAAAGGTTTAGTTTGGGGAAGTTTCGAGGTATTTGGTTATAAGGCATGTAATATTGCGTGAGGACACACAATCGTTTAGTTTGGGGAATTTTGATATTTTTATATCAAAATAGACCCAATAAAGACCAAAAACATAATAAAAATGGCAAAGATATGCTTGTTTTTGTGTTTTGTATGTGCAGGTATGGATAAAGCAAAAACCACAAGAAACAAGTCAAAATCAGACAAACACGGACACGGGAACGAAAGAGCACGCAAAAAGCCGGGAGGAAGCTATCAAAGTCAAAAAGTCAACTCTCAGTCAGCTAAAGTCAAAGTCACAACAAGACAAAAATCCCAAAAATACCAATCCCGTCCCTCAAAGTTAACAAAAATAATCCCTAAAAACCTAACGGTGTTAACTTTTATAACTTAAAAAGTTAACACCCGTTATTTATTTATAACAAGTCCAAAACCAATCATGGCCCATTTACCTTATAACTCGGCCCAAAACCCTTTATATAAAAACACCGGGTCAACAACAAGTCAAACGCCCTTTTACCCCTTTCAGTTAAAAAACGAGCGGGAAAGGTTGTTACCACTGTTCATCATCTTCTACATTTTACCATAAGGTCAAATCAAAGGGCTTTTACCAATTGGGGGCCAAGAAGGACAATTCAGGTGTTAAAGTACAACATGGCAGGGGTAAAACGTCACTTAAGCCTCTCATTGGCCAATACCCAAGAAGGAATGCCACGTGGTCAAGTGAGAAAGCACAAGGAAATGATGGGATTTGTATTCATTCCCAATCACAAAAGAATCACAAAAGGAAAAAAAAAAAAAACAAAAACAAAAAAAATAAGCCGCATGGATTTGCCACGTTGGCAATCCGTGTGAGCTAAATTTTGATCTAACGGCTAAGGATTGCTTCCCAATCAGAATGTACGGATTAGATTGGAGGGAGCGTGTAGAGCAGGGTATGGACCTAGAAGCTTCAGACGATGACTATAAATAGCCTCTCATCCTCACACACAAAGGATCTTTTTTCTTTTCTAGTTTTTGTTGCTTTTAGATTTTTAATTTAGCTTAAGTTTTAAAGTTTTAAGTAAATGTAATTTTCATTTAAATCTCTTGTAATTTCCTTTTCAGTAATGTAACAAGCTTTTAGATTAATGAAATTGAATTTTTATATGTCATAAGCTATTACTCTATTTTTAAGCTCTCAATAGGCCAAAATAATAAGCCACCGTTTAATAAGCTCTACTTAAGCTCTCACAAGTCTCTAAGCTTGAGATTGAGCTAATTTGTTCATTTAATCTATCTAAATCCTAAAATCAGTCTAATTACCTTACACACACACACACACACGCTAAATGGAAGGAGAGCTTACAATGGAAGAGCTCTTATGGACTTTTACTGGCTTATCTTTGATAAGCCAGAGCTGTTGATAAGCTCATTTGAGCACTTTAGCTTCTGTTTAGCTGAAGCTCTTTGTAAGTTTTCATTTAGATCCTTTGTCTTTAAATTTATAGCTTAATGTTTGCTATTAGCTTATTAATTTGCTTATTCTATTTTTCTAGTTGCTTATATGTTCTTATATGTCTTAGCAAGCTTAATAATCATGCACTTTAATCTGCTTTTAGTTTTTATAGTTTAGATCATAGTTTACTTTTCAACTTGTCATAAAATCACTAAAAAACCAAAAATATTAGAGTAATTTGTAGATCTTAAATTCTAGCTTATCTAGTTGTTTAAATAAGCTTATTAGGTTAGTTATAAGCTACTAGCTATCTGGTATTAAGGTTTTGTTAATTAGAACTTAGAATCATAAGCTAATGAAATCTGTCATAATTTTAAGGGGTGTTTGGATTAGTGTTGTTTGACCTTCAAAAGTCAAACTAAGTTGAGTTCATTACTTTTGTCACTTTTAAATTCACTTTTAATCAGTAGTGAATGAAATTTTAGAGGTTAGATTTAAGAATCTAGAAAGCTTAAGCTTAATTTCTTGTTCTTGCACTAGGGGAGTTTTTCCTTTTTCCTTGATTTGTTAAAATTTGATCCAAGCCTTCCTAGGCTTGGATTTTGTTTGCTAAGTGTTCTTAAACACTCAATAAGAGTGTGTAGTGCAGGGTTGTCCCTTAAGGACACCTGCATTTGTGTTTTTGCACCTTTGCAAATTGCACCAGCAGTACTAACTACTGTTAGTACTGCTGCCTTTTTCCTTTGAATTTAAGCTAGCTTAATTAGGATTTAGATTTTAAAATTTAGTAAGTTTATAGATTAGATATAGGATAATATAGATTAAGTCTTGTTTTCACATTTCTAGCTTATTTCTTAGGTTAAATTAGCTTATAAAGTTCATAAAAAAAATCTTAAAAATACAAAAACAGTACTAAGTAGATTTTGGCTTTTAACCTTAGAATTTTAGCTTATAAGTTTAGTTTTTATAAGTTTGATTTATAGCTTATATGTTAATTGTTAAGTTTGCAAAAGCTAAGCTTCTGTCATAATTAATGAGCTTTTTAGCTTAGTGTTAGATTTCAAGTTTTAATCTTATATTCATAGATGATTTACCCTCTTAAGATCATAGGATTTAGATAGCTTCAGGTGTTTTTAGTCAAAGTAGCTTATTGATTTTAGCTTTTACACATCTTAAACTTTCTAGAATAGTTTTTAGATTTGAATTTGAGCTTAAAATGAGTTGTTTGCAAGCTATTAAGTGAGAAGTAGAATTTTAGCTTTTAAAAGCTCACTTTCTGTTTATAGCTTATTAAAAAGTTTTTTGAGAGCTTAATTTTGAGTTTCAGCTAGTAGTCCCTTTATTAAAGTTGTTTAAAAAGTAGTCCTCTACAACTTTTGTTCTTTAAGTTTTTCATAAAAAACCAAAAAAAGGGAAGTGGAAGTCGGGGGTGAGCAAGACTCGAACCCCCGACCACAACACCTCAACCTTTTATACACACACACTCACACTCCTTACCGTTGTGCCTTAGGGTCTTTTTCAAAGACCCTTGCACTATTAATTTCTTATACTCATTTTGCTTTATAAGCTCTTATAAGCTGTTAAGCTTATTTCGTGGCTTATTTTATAAACTACAATCTCGAGCTTATTTTTCCTAAGATTTATATAGTTTAAGCTATTTTCTGTCATTTTTCTAGAATTTTTAGAGTTAATTTAGTAATTTTAAACATTAATTTTCATTAAAAACTTTAAAAAATCATAAAAAAATAGAAAAATAAATCAAAAAAATTAAAATCTTTTGTTAGAAAATTTTCTTTTATCCTAAAGTTCATAGGAAAATTAGTTCTGCTTTCATAGGGTCAAATTGCAAAATTATCGTTTCTAAAGAACGGGATTCGTTCTCGTTCTCGTTTTTCGTGTTTTAACGTTCATTTTAACTCCGTTTTTGTCAGTTTGCTTTAAACTTACTTTTTAGCCAATTTAAGTTTCATTTAAAAAGAAAAACTCATAGTTTTAAATTTTATAAATTTAGGGTTTGTAGCTTCCGTTTAAGGTTCCGTTTTGCGTTTTTAGTTAAAATTTAAATTCCCGGTGTTTGTTTTCATTCTTAATTGTTATCATTTGCTTATTTTAATTTGTAGAAGTAGAAAATCAAATCAAACTTTGTATCCCATTCAAATCATTGTCCAAGCATCAAACGTGGTCTCAATTTCACAAGTCGTTGGGGAAACGACCCAGGGAATCATACTTCCCGGTTAAGATACGTATTATATTATATTATATATATTTTGAAGAGTTTCCTTTTAACCTTTGTCCTCTACGGGTAAAATGTAATTTTCCAATTATATTTTATATTTTAAAAGCGTATCAGTGATCTAAACTAAGAATCGCAAAAACCTAAAGTAACTTTATTTATTCAACAATTATATAACATTTATTAAGCTGATGGGTGGGAGCAAAAAGCCACAATTAGCCTCTATGAGCTTTAAAGAGATCTAACTACTCTATGTTTAGCATCTAACTTATATAAAACTCTATCATTTCTCGTTCTTCGCAAATTTAAAATCTTTAATAAAAAGATCCGCGAATGCTTAGTCTAATAAAACAAGCTTTGCATATTTAAAGTCTATCATGGAAACTTGCAAACTCTTGGCTCTTTTAAGCTAGAATTCGTGTTTTAAAGCTTCTTGTATAAAAGACTAGCAAAAGCTTAAATTTATATAAGTTAAGGGGCAAGCTAGAGCGCAACATGCTCGATCAAGTCAAAATTTATTTCTTAAAAAGACAACACTTCGTATCAAAACACTTATTCTATTTTTTGAATTTTTTTTAAATTTGGCCTAAAATCACATATTTTTGGTGGAAAAACAGGATTATGTGAAGACAAGGAAAATGCAAGTAAGATCAAATCGAAAGATCCCCCCATACTAGAACTACACATTGTCCTCAATGTGAGACTGTCACCCCCATACTAATTTCAAGGCATAATCCAAATATTAAGGGGTCTTCTACGCAAATCTAAAGCCATTTATTAATTATGCTAATAGATAAATGTTAATCAATAAGATCTGGGATATCGGATTCCCATATATAAGCATGCGAATGATTGAAGATCGAGTGAACGATGGACAAAACCACAAGCATGAGAGTCTTCAAAATCCGGGGCAATCCTGGACATAAAATACAAAACACGAAACACGAGAAAGGAAGATGCGAGCCTCCTCACATCACACTTATTCATAACTATTATACTAATATACTACTACTAGGGATAAACATGGGTTGCCACCCACGAAGCGCTTGTTTTTGTTGACCAAGTCACGAGCTTAACTCGACCCTGAATTTAGTGATCCATGGGGAAAGTTTGGAGATTTGGGACAACCATAGGTGGTATGACCCCTCTAAAATAGTGGTTATGTCTATGACCGTTCACCTTGAAGTTTGGTCCGTCAATTTGAGATAACTCGACGGTTCCATAAGGGAAAACTTGAGCAACGGTGAACGCTCCAGTCCAACGGGTTTTGAGCTTGCTTTGTCCTCATTTTCGGATGAAAATGGAAGCAAAGTGTCAAACATTGGATAAGAAGGGAAGGGTGGGTAAAACATTAGGCACATGAACATAAAGTTCTCTTGTTGAATTATCAGAAATATCATCCACCACTTTTGTAGTCAAAACTCCCGTATCGGGCTCAATATCAAAGTAAACATCATCATCTGGAGGTTTTTCAGGAGGACGAGGAGATGATGGAACATTATAAAAATCAACGTGAAATGATTCATCCCAGGAAGAAATATAATCATTGATAATAATTCTGCAAGCAAAAGAATATCCCCCTCCGAATCATATTCACATCTCAGAATACCCGGTGGTATCGAATCATCCGGAGCAAGAAATATATCGATCTCCTCCATAAGAGAGTCACTATCCTCGATGGGGATAGGAGATGGGAAGAAAGAATCGATAATAGCATCAGGAATCTCAGAATTAAGTTCTTCCAGAGAGTGAGGAGATGAATCATTATTCAACAGTTTTTCAATTAGACGAATATCTTCTTTCGAATCGGCTTCAACAATTCCCGGTGGAATTGGATCGATAGGAGTGAGTTTACCGGTGAACTCCTTGATAAGAAAAGTTATCAAATTAGCACGATTAAGCAAAGATTGTACTGAATCGGGTATGGTATCTAAGTGATCAATTTCTTTTCCTGGTGGAATAGAAACGATATCCTCTAAACCCTCATTCTTTGAAGAAGAATCGTCACAAACGGGCATATCACACTCACTTTCGTAATCGGTTAAATCCTTGGACTCACTTGGGATTGGGACAAGGTTCTCAACACTAGACTTTATTACTTTGTCCGATTCCTTTTCTATGGTCAGTAAGACGGGTGTGATTGCAATAGGGGATTTCTTAAAAAATTCACTCACTTGAATAGAATACTCCTCGTCATCATCATTATCATAGTAAATGGGAGGCTTCCAATATTGAGAACTAATTTTAGCAGCATGCTCTTCAGCAATATTCTTTTCTTCCTGCTTTTTTGAACGTATTTATTTAACCTTTCACAAAGAGCTTGCAAAGCTTGAGGAAGTTTCTCTTCAAGAAGAAATTCCACCATACTTTTTTCTTGAGAAGGTTGATGAGTGACGGAATATTGCGGGGGTTGATATTGGCCAAAACCGGAAGAATTGGAATTATAGCAAAGATTAGGATCATAATAATTTTGATTCATCGGTTGACACTGTTATGAATAATTGTAACACTTAGTTTCTACTAGTAGGTATGTAGTTCCTACTGGTAGAGTAGTAGTTCCTGCTGGCAGGTATGTAGTTCCTGCTGGTAAGGTTATTACTTAGTCCTGGTAGAGTCAAATAGTTATTCCAGGATAAGGTTTTAGTTAGTTAGAGATGAGGATATGCATGAGCTAAATTAGGAAGAGTCATGCATATTATTCTTACGTGTTTTTAGGAGATGCCGATTAGGGTTTCACCATTACAAAAAGAACCCACGGCTTAGGGAAAAGGGGGGATCCAGAAAAACACAATTCTCCTTGTTCGTTAATAGAAATTCATAGAAGGATCTTTTAGTTTTTATCAGTCCTGTTCTTCTTATCAGTTATGTCTATATTCCGCGTAGACATTAGCTTTTCTAAGCAAGAGTCTCTCTTGTGTTTAGCTTGTGATTACATAGGCTATTCACCATCCTTAACAGGCAGTAAAGATCTATCTAGAGTGGGATCTAACAAGTGGTATCAGAGCTTGTTGAGAGTCTCTCATAAGAAGAATATTCCTAGATCCTTATAAACCTCACAACCAAACACCTCTCTACACCTTTAAAATGGCAGGATCTGACAATGAAAGCGATGATGCTAGTGTTCATAGTGAAGCCACCATTGCTCAACAACAACAAAACATTCAACCTCAAATCATTACCACTGTCTCAAACAACAATGCAAAGTTTCCTTATTTGAAGAAGGATGAGTATGAGGTCTGGGCTATGAAGATGGAATACTGGATCACAAACAATGATATGAATATCTGGAAGGTGATTCAAAATGGCAACAGCTTGAAAAGGACTGGAAGAGATCGTGATGGAAGGGTCATTATTCTTCCCCCAACGACTGCAGATGAACACATTGCTGTTCAGAGGGAATCAAAGGCAAGAACTACCTTGCTTCAGTCTATTCCTGATGATCATGTGGCTGATTTCCATTATATGGATGATGCAAGGGATATATGGAATGCAGTCAAAGCTAGGTTTGGTGGAAATGCCGAATCCAAGAAGATGAGAAAGTCTATGCTGAAGCAAGAATTTTCAGAGTTCAGAATTAGTGAAGCAGAGGGATTGCACAAAGGGTATGACAGGATGCAGAAGATTCTAAGTCAGCTTAACCAACTCAAGGCCAAGCCAGAGGATGAAGATATTAATCTCAAGTTTCTAAGAGCTTTGCCTTCATCATGGTCTCAGGTAGCTTTAACCTTGAAAACCAAAGGTGGACTTGAACTTCTTTCTTTTGATGATTTGTACTACAAGTTAAAGACTCTTGAGGTAGATATCAAAGGATACTCTACTTTTTCCTCAAGCCAATCTGCAGGTCCAAGCCATTCTGCATTTGTTAGTACCACCAGTGCTAGCAAAAAGATGTCATATGCAGATAGTCCAAGCTATTCTTCATCTACCTACACTGCTCTATCAAACTCTAAGACTGGNGATTTTCTAGAACCCGACGAAAAATACTTACTATACTATTATTGATTATCCTCCTTATTATTACGTATTAATATATTAATTATATATATATATATATATGTATTAAAAAGGACGAATCAAGTCCCATCTTTATATGTTTTCTAAATCCCATGGGGGATTCATGCTATAAACTATGAATACAAGTGTTTTTCCATCTATATGCTATCTTGATATATTATTACCTAAGTTACCTCCATTTTCCCATAAGACATCCCGGTCTCTCTTTGGGTAATAGCTCCTAGTATCTCTTTGGATAATAGCTCCCAGTATCTATTTGGGTAATAGCTTCTAGTATCTCTTTGGGTAGTAGCTCCCAGTATATCTTTGGGTAGTAGCTCCCAGTATGTCTTCGGATAGAGGCTCCCGGTTCTATTGAGTTTAAATATGTGATTCATGAGCTTAGGGCAATAATACTGTTTTCCATGATAATACTGTTTTCCATGATAATATTGTTTTCTATGATAATACTGTTTTCCATGATAATACTGTTTTCTATGATAATACTGTTTTCCATGATAATTATACTCATTGCAATTATTACACTTATGGGTGTATAACAACGTAACCCACTATCTATTATGACTTGTATTCAAACTATTTATCATAAACCTATGAATTTCACTCAACCATTGTGTTGATTCTTTTTAGCATGTTTATCTCAGGTAATTGAGCAAACTATGGCACGGAGTGGCACGGACTTGGAGAGGGCTAAACTGTTATCATTCAAACTTTATATTTCTAGATTTTAGGACCTGCTTTTGTAAAACTCTGATTATATTGAATGATAACTAAATTTTCTAAAACGTCTCTTTATGAGTCATTTACTATGATTATGTATTTTGATCCATGAAGTAATAACCCAGATTAGATTCCGCTGATATATTTCAAAAATGGGGGTGTTACAACATAGATCCTATAGGCAACTAAATGACAGATCTTAGGTTATAGTCTAGGCCAACCTACATAGTTCTCTATAACCTTAACTCTAATTACCAATTCTGTCACACCTCGACAATGGCAGAAACTCAGGAGCGCAACACAATGATCAATCATAACACAATATACAATATAGAGAAAAACTACAATGCATAAACTTCAATTGTTACGAAGACCATCCACCTCAAACAACCTCTAGTGATGTCCCAAATCACAATCAAATCCATCAACTCTTACAATTCCAATAACCCACACAAGGGACCGAATCTAACTTAAACCAAAGCTAAGAACCAAACAAAATAAACAAGCAAAGCTTCACATGAAAAATCCACACGGGA
>BQNB010120124.1:0-20691 GCA_026074375.1 Tanacetum coccineum
CCCCCTCTACGGTTTCCATACAGCCTTTACCTTCAAATAAACTAAACACTTACTAACATACACAACAATATCCTTCTTCATTCCCGGCCACCAATACCTATCTCTAAGGTCAAAATACATCTTATCAGCTCCTGGGTGTACATAGTACTTTGACTTATGGGCCTCATCCATAATCAGGGTTCTCACATCACCCTTATAAGGAACCCATATTCGATCTATGTAGTACAAGGCTCTATCGTTCCTACGTTCTATCATCTCATCTAGTCCTTTCTGTAATCTCGCAGACTCATCAGATGCCTCTTCCCGAGCCATTAGTATCTTATCCTTGATACTCGACTGAAGGGTCATATTCATAGCTCAAAATCTCTTAGGTTTCACCCTCTTTTTCATACTCAGTGCATCAGCTACTACATTCCCCTTACCAGGGTGGTAGCAAATTTCGCAGTCATAGTCGCTAAACAATTCTATCCAGCGACGCTGACGCATGTTTAGTTCCTTTTGGATAAAGATGTGTTGGAGACTCTTATGATCAGTATATATGACACTCTTTGTCCCATACAAATAATGTCTCTAAATCTTAAGTGCAAACATAACCGCACCCAGTTCCAAATCATGGGTGGTGTAATTCTTCTCATGGATGTTCAACTGCCTAGATGCATAAGCTATCACCTTACCTCTTTGCATTAACACACAACCTAATCCTAAGTCAGACGCATCACAATACACCACAAAATCTTTTGTTCCATTGGGGAGAGCTAGAACAGGTGCATTACATAACTTGTCCTTCAAAGTTTGAAATGCCCTTTCCTATTCCTCACCCCAATCAAAGGTCTTACTTTTCTGAGTCAAACTGGTCAGGGACTTAGCTATTTTAGAAAAGTTCTCGATGAACAGACGATAATACCCTGCCAATCCTAAGAATGAATGAACTTTAGACGGAGTTCTAGGGGCTTCCTAATTCTTAACAACTTCAATCTTACTAGGGTCTACATGGATACCATCTTCATTAATCACATGACCAAGAAACTGTACTTCTCGCAACCAGAATTCGCACTTGGAAAACTTAGCATACAATTTCTCTTCCTTGAGCAATTCTAAGACTAGCCCTAGGTGCACTTCATGCTCTTCCTAGGTATTAGAGTAAATCAAGATGTCATCAATGAACACTATCACAAACTTGTCTAGATAAGGCCTACACACTCGGTTTATCAGATCCATAAATACCGCTGGTGCGTTAGTCAAACTAAAGGGCATTACTGTGAATTCAAAATGTCCATAACAAGTTCTAAACACGGTCTTTGGAATGTCATCCTTATGTACTCTTAGTTGGTGGTATCCGGACCTAAGATCTATCTTAGTGAAGTATTGTGATCCTTGAAGTTGACCGAACATATCGTCTATCCTAGAGAGTGGATAACGGTTCTTAATGGTTAACTTGTTCAGTTCTCTATAATTAATGCACATCCTAAAGGAACCATCCTTCTTCTTAACAAATAATATCGGTACTCTCCAAGGCAACGAGCTTGGTCGAATGAAACCCTTGTCCTGGAGTTCTTTGAGTTGACCCAACAACTCCTCTATTTCAGAAGGTTCTAATCGATAAGGATATTTTGCGACCGGTATTGCTCCAGGGACTAACTCAATCCGAAATTCGATTTCCCGAATAGGATGTAATCCTGATAAGTCATTCGGAAACACCTCGAGAAAATCTCTCACCACTAACATCTCTTCTTGTTTCTATTCCTTTGTACTCATTAAATGTCTCACTTTCTCTTCCGGTCTTTCTTCTAGCACTCTAAGCACCTTGCCATCTAGTAGAGGTATTCTAACTACCTTCTCTTGACAAGTTATCTCAGCCTTATGGTTGGATAACCAATCCATTCCTATGATCCCAACGAAACTCCTGCTTCTAAACGGTATCAAATTAATATCAAACTTGTTCTATTTCTAGTTTGCAACCCTTAATGACCTCATCGTTTTCTACAAGCTGCCCAATAGCTATCTCAATATCATAGCTAAATTCTAAATCACTGGGCTCTATGCCTAACAGAGGTATGAAAGTAGTGGAAACAAAGCTATAGTCGACACCAGAGTCAAATAAGGTTGTGGCATAATGATTGTTCAAAGTAAACGTACCTATTACAATGTTCGGGTCCTAGAGAACCTCCTCTGCTCCCAACATAAATGCCCTTCCACGTGCCTGGTTACCATTGTTCCCACAACCCTGAACCCTATCAATAGCTAAAGCTTGGTTTAGACGGTTTACTCCTTGCCCTTAGGCTCGCTTCAACCTAGGACATGCTGACTTGTAGTGATCGATACCTCCACACTCATAACATGCTCCACGAGCAGCTGCTGGATTCTTAGCATTTACTAGGTTTACATTCCTAGGCACCACTCTACAATCCTTTTGTTCTCAGGGGTAACTAAGTGAGGAACTAATCTAGCCAACTCATGGAACCTATTAGTATACGCAGCGTAGCCAACCCTGACCATGGTGTGATTCCGCAACTCAGTTTCTAAATTTTGCAACTCATTACTCGGGCAAAATTCATCCCTAGTCAAAGTTTTAAAATCTTCCCATGACATACCTACAGCGGCCTCTCGACTTCATGTGTGGATTTGAGAGTTCCACCACATAAGTGCCTTACTGACAAATGAACTAGCAGTGTACTTCACCTTCTGATTATCCTTACACCCACTCATATCCTGAACTGACTCCATTTTCTTAATCCAACGGGTATACACTAAAGCACCTCCCTTACCATCATACTCTTTTGGGTTACAGGCTAAGAACTCCTTATAGGTACAACCCCTATGGTCGTTGCTCTCAATGACATTCATAACATTGCCTCAGATGTTATCATTGATGGCATCGCCATTTTGATTCCTACCATTTCCCTAATCGCTACCTTAGCTGCCTACTTGGGCTACAATAGTGGGAAGTAGATTCTACAACTGCTGTGCAATGATAGTGGAGAAGTCGAGGACTCCGTTAATACCATCATTCACCTCACTACCTTGACCACCTACTTGGCCACCTTGACCATCAATCCTACCATTACCCTGATCACCAGATCGACCTCTAGTTCTACCACCTCCTCTACTAGTCCATCCACCCATCCTTCCTCCTCGTGGTGCAGCAGTAGCCCGACCAACAATTCGTGTCGTCATTCTTGGCGGCATTATCTACATAAGGGAGGACATAGGTAACATTAGGTAGGCGGGAAGGTTACCATTAATATAGTATAACTTAATATACTATGATACACATAATACGGTCCTAAGGTATGAACACCGATTTATGTGAACGATAATACTAAATACATGTAAGTCGTGATACGTTTATAACTACGTTGACCACCGTATTTATACCCGTATCCTTTCCCAGTCGTACCCAGTATTAGGCTCACACATTTCAATGATTGACTTAATTGGATCCTAACAATTGGTATCAGAGCCTCGTGGCTCTCGATCTAGGGTTTAATAAGGTTTTTCCTGTATAATTTATTTTTCTGTTATTATTATTAAGAAGGCAGCAGGGTTTCTCCCCGAACCCTAATTCATTTGAAGGCAGCAGCAGCAAGGCACAAGTAAAGGCAGTCAGATCAAAAGGAGTATATTGGACTGCATGATTTTTAGAAGCAGCGGGTATGAATGGATTTAATTTTCTGTTTGACTACGTCTGATGTATATGGGATAAGATTCGGTGGTTGTGAAATCCCTGACTTAGGGAATTAGGTATTTTGTTTCTTTATTATTTCATAGTATATTAGATGTGGCATATTAAGCAGGCAAGTTTATGGGCTTTTTTTGATGGATAAGTGTTTGAATAGAAGAAATAATACAGGTACCTATGATAGGGTTAGTACTGGTCATTTACGAGTTAATTCTGTCTTCGGTTAATACTGGTTGGTCGTGTGTGGTTAGTTCTGGTCACACTCGGTAATTCCTACTGGTCACTTGGTTCTTGCTGGTTTCATATGTCCTGCTTGTAGGTCTATTGTTCCTACGTCTACTATAAGTTACTTCTGCTTGCCTTGTTCGATACTGTTTGTTATGTGCTGCTAGTGAATTATTAGTCCTCAACGCCCCTTGGATCTTGAACAATGATGAAGTGTAAGTACTTTGAGAGTATCATGCAATGAATGATACTTGATTTGTAACAGTTACCGCGTCTTTACAAATATTTTATGGGTGGATATATAGCCAAATAACAGATCATGATATGATCATCACAAAATTTCGAATGAATCATAATCATATGAGTGGTTTCTGTTCTGGTTGATCCGTCTGAGCTCACCGAGAACTTAAATCAGCCATTGCAAAGGTAATCGCCATGCCTATATTGGACTACAAGAAATATCCAAAGACATTTTGTTACATGATATTGTAAATAAGCATGTCTATTACGCACTAAAAAGAAGAGATGATACAGCAACTAGAGTTCATGATTCAAGCAATGGTTAGTAAACTTTTAAGGCAGAAGCCTTATTGTTCATTATACTTTACCAATCTACAAATGCAATCACTATGGGAGGGAATGAAATCTTTTATAGAGTTTCGACAAGACCGGCCCCCTATTAGATGAAATGAAAAAAGGGGGAAGAAGATTTAAGATGTGCAATAGCAATGATTTAGATGAGCAAAACTTTTATTAAACATGGCAGGAAGACGAAGTTTATAATTAGAAAGTACATGAATCATTGATTCTTTTCCTTCTTCTTCTGTTTCTTGCATGCTGATGTGAGTTTTGTGAATCATCAAGATAGGGGAAAGAGAGTTTGGGAATGTAATTACAGATTTTAAAGATGTACTACACCTAATTAAGTAAGACGAAATGAAGAAAGGATGAGAGAAACAAGATGAAGGAATGGACCCAAATATGTAAATGGAGTAAGAGCTTAGTATTACGTAAGCAAGGGGATTGGTTAAATAGGAACAACCAATGAATCATGCCGAGGCCCCGTCCATTGGGGGCGGTTGATACCCCAATGCCTGGAGAGGATGGGAGTTCCTTTGGTACGAACGGAAATGCTCTACTATATAAAGAGGATAGGCGTCTAGGTATTACAAATACCATTTATCCAATTCATAGCATAACTATCCTCCAATGAGATTCTAAGGAAACGCATAGAGCGTTGGTGTAGTGTAGTATGATATGTTAGTTTTCTTATGTGTTTAATAAAAGAAAACCTTATTAGTAACATGATTTGTTTCTAGTTCTTTATGTATTCCGCTGTGCATATCAATCATTTATTATAACCCTAGTTTGAGTCCCAGATCTTGGGATTCACCAACATAGCCCCTTTTAATTTGACCTCGAACTCGTTAAAATAACCGTTTTTATAAAAATACAAACCTTTTAATGACCCCAGTAAAATACAATATCCGACAACTAATTTAATCACGTTACTACATTTTATTAAGTTACCAATGAGACAAATAAATCTTTAGGACACCAAGTGTGAGCCACATATGGTTCGACCATATACCTCCACAAAAGTTTAATATTCCGTTCGATTTACGACCAACTACCCAATATCACAAAAATCCATTCTAAACATAATCTCCCATTGACTTTCAATCCCACCGCTTCCATGCTTTTCTACTTTCATACAAAACCAATATCTAACTTAATAATAATCAAAATTAATATCCCTATATTCTCGCCAACAAAACACTTAAAATAACTATAAAATGATAACCTCAAATAAACTATATATTTCCGTTACGACAACAAAAATATGAATGAACCGGCGTAAAAACATGATCACAATACAAAAAGGAAAAGATGGAGAAGACAACGAAACATTTAGGACGGAGCCCCCGATCTTTACCAAAACAAAATGATCACACACAACAAACTTGTAGAAATGAGTATAGGCGATGGAAAGATTGGAGACGCAAAAGTAAAAACTGATTTTTTTAACTATTATTATATTCAATTCTTCAACTTATGTTTTAAAAAGAAGATAAAGAAAAAACATTTAATTTAGACTTGTAGTTTTATTATATAGGAAAAGAATAACTTACCGATATTAAAAATAGTTAAAAATAAAAAACATAAAATTTATTTAAATAAAACAACTGGAGGTTGGGGTCTGGTTTTGATGTGAGGTACAACCTGTGTTCGGAGATGATCCATGGGAGGGCAAGGAATACATGACAATGGTACAAGTACAAAACACACGAGTATAAGATTCGAAAAAACAGGATCTATTGAAGATGGCCATGATAATGACCCGGTCAACTCCCTATAAGAAATATTCCGCATCTGAGTGACCCGCGAAGTAGCCGAAGCACCTACAGCCTCCCCTCTCCGTAATAAAGACTTCAGGACCCCCCCAGACACCCCTGCCAAGTCCAACCCACACGGAAAAGAGTAGTTAGATTATAAGAGGGACCGAGCCCGCATGGACAACCAGCCGTGCACCCTAAGGCGCGCCCACCTCTCCCCGCTGCCACTATATAAAATAAACGAGAGCGCACCCCCGAGACAAAGATGAGAGTAGAAAAACGATGAGCTCGCGTAACGCATCTGACCTTGCGAGAAATAAAAAACAAATACAAGTAAACCATAGATTAACAGACAATTGCAACCCATGAATGAGGTGGATGTAGAAGGTTCGAACAGAGAAAATGCAAATAGAGAGGAAACAGGGGATCAAAAAAGCACTAATCATTCCAATGAGAGTTTTATAGAGAAGGACAAAATCATAAGATCTGTATCTATCTTAGCCATAAGCAAAATAGTGGGAAACTTGTTCTCTAATATACAACCAAATATACAACAATGGAAATCCAATGTAGTGTGTGTTGTGTTGGGCTTGCTGTGTGTAGGGTGGTCGGTTTGCAAGCATGAGCCAGAATGTGGTGAACCAATTTTTTATGGGGGTCACCAGGAGTAATCTAGGCAGTTAGTGGCTATTAGAGAGGATTTAAAAAATTTCAGGGCATGGGGTATTTCATGTACAGAGCCGAATATGTAAAAATATTAATCTCTGTATGCCATATACAATGACGTGAGACCAGAACATTAACTGAAACATATAGTAATGTGGTTGATGGGCATAGAAGTGAAGCAACGGAGGACAATATGCTGATAACATGATCCACGAAAATATCACTAAAATAAACTCTTTGTAAAGTAACCAAAAGCGAACCCGTAAGCAGAAAAATAAACTCGTCAACTGATGAAAGACACGACTATAAAGAAATGTATATCAAATAACGGATTACCAATCTGGTAACGATTCCTTTATATTAAACCGTTAATACAATCCTGTAAAACGTAAAATTACGCGGCTATAAAATTCAAAATACTTAACTGAAACGGCTAAAATATTAATCGAAAATTACAAGAGTTACAAGCCGAATGCGGCGCACATCTCGAAAAGTGTGGTGTACATTAGGTACTTGGCGCCAAGAGTTTACATCAATGCTTGGAATGTACATTGCCACAAGGTAGAAGTTTGGCAAAAAACACATTTATTGCAGTTGACATAAAATTAACTTATTCTATTTATCGTAGCAGAAAGCGTGTGCGAGGCTGCACATTAGTAGTTAGAAGAAGGGTTGGACAAAAAAAAAGAAAAAGGACCCCACGCAAGGAACCGCTGGCCCGCCATAACCAAAAACAAAAAAGAAGACAAAAAGACCGCCCCCTCGCCTTCCGCAACTCTGGGCTTGCGTTCTGGACTTTGTTATTTTTATATTTAATTCTTATTTTGTTTTTTTTCTATCTTTTATTTTTTTTTATTAATAAATAGATATTGATTATGTTTTTCTTTGTTCTTCTTTTTCTTATTTATTATTTTTAGTTTTGTTTTCTATTCTCTCCTTCTGAGTCTTGTTTTTTTCCTCCTTCGATGTGAGGTTAGCTTCCTTGACTTCTTCGTTCTTCCAATTTGACAATAAAGACACAACAAACTTGTATCTTGGTTAAAAAAAAAATTTTGATGTTTAAATTAAAAAAAAAAAACCGATATCAATTTATGTGGCGGTAGATTATCTTTCGAAAGTGAAGACTGGGCTTGCAGGGGCAAACATTTATGCCCAGACGAAAAAAATTTCAAATATGGCTATTAGAGAATGAAAGTTCACATAACACGAGAAATGCTAAAAATTATATGGAATGGATACAATAGCATTAGTAAAACCGGCACAGCCACCAAGACGGAAATCTTATGGTGGTGGTGAAGGTGGTTGTTTTTTTACTTTAATGATCCACGCAAAAAATATGTATAATTAATGCGATATAAAAATCCGCCAATTTGTCAAAACAAAATTCCATGGGGAAACCCGGTACCCACAGGGAAACTCAAAAAAAAAACCGATGGATGACATTTAATTGGTACCCCCATACCCAGCGGTTAACAGTAAAAAGACGAAAACGGGCAACGAATGAGAATTATAAATGGGTGCGGTACGGATAGCACTAAAAAAAATCCCCGCCCCCAACCCATACCCGTTGCGATCCTTAGTTTATTGCTGATTAAATTCAAAGGTTTATATATAAAAAAAAAAAAAAAAACAAAAAAACCTTTTTTAATTTAACTAATAACTAACTCAAATCAGATAAAACTTATTGAAAATTAACTCTGCTTGCTAGGGGTGTCACTAGAACCGAAAAAAGTGGAACCCGAAACCGTTTCAAGTTCTTCGGCTCAGTTTCGGTACGGAAATTTTTGAAACTAGGTTTGAGACATATTAGTGATTTACAAAACTTTCACGAAATAGAGCCAGAATCTAATATGTGACGGATTCTGTTGCAAGTTAGAAATGATTAGAAGTGTCACAAAAAGAAAGCCACAAATGGTAGCAACAACCTCTATAGCACTACTAGCTAAAGAAAAACTCTATACCGGAAATAAGGCAAAGGCGGATCCGAGAATCGTACCAAGTTTTTCGGTAAACTAGGTTTTGAAAGTTTTTGGTAATTCTTGAGGAGTACCGAAGTGTTCGAAAAACTAGGTTTGTGCTATATTAGTGACAACCAAAGTTTTCACGAAATAGAGCCAGGATTTAATATGTGGCAGATTTTGTGACAAGTTGGCAACGATATGAATTGTCACAAAAAGAAAGCCACAATGGCAGTATGGCAACAACCTCTAGAGTAATAGAGGTACAAAAAGCTTATGTTTATTACAATAAAATGTGCGATGTCTCAAGTTCAATTTTTGCTAAGTGTAAACAATCCTAAAATGGCCACGCTGACATTTTGAAAAATAAAGAGTTTATCGGATTTGATTATTTATAGCAAAAAATTCAAAAACCGTAAATTAGTCGACTAAAAAATCATAAACCATAGTTACAAAAACAAATTTTTCCAACAATACAAACCATTAAAATAATTCTAATGGCTCATAATAACAAAAACAAAAACATCTAATATAACTTTATAATCATTCAAAAGTGTCATGAACATGCATGTTGTTCCAAACCTTCATGGCCACGTAATGCTCTCTCACTTATTTGGTTATTATTTTATAATTGATAAACTCTTTTAAATTCATAATTTTTAATGAGTTTTTAACAAAACGAAGCAAATGTCTAGAATATATTTATATAAAAGAAAAATAATTGGCATGACTAAATATACGCTTAAACTTATGTTTAAACACGCATGTCTTTATTTAATTGCTTTGTGGGATAGTAGGCCCTTACCTACGCCAATAAATTATTTACATGTAATTTTTTAGTGTAAGTTTACGTATAAAAAGACTCGAGACATTATATGTTCTGATGTTTTGATAATAATACAACATACCAAACATATTTGAACCTTTATTAAAACATGAGAATACTTGAGAGGTCGAGACGAGAATATATGTTTTGACGATATATGGTTACTATTAACTTACGCATTTTTTGATCATGGAGAGTCTACATATCTCGATGCAAAGAGTGGTGGACGCAGGCTTATTTAAAGGTATTCAGGTTGGTTCTTCTCTTCAAGTTTCTCATCTTTTCTATGCGGATGACGTGGTTTTCATGGGTCATTGGAGCGAAGCTAATATTGATACTATTCTTCGTGTGTTGGACTGTTTTTATCACGCTTCGGGTTTACGGATAAACATGCTCAAAAGTAAACTCATGAGGATTTCGGTTTCTAGCGACAAGGTGGATCAGGCAGCAAAGAAAATTGGATGTGCAATTCTTCAAGTGCCTTTCTCGTATTTAGGTTCCAAAGTTGGCTGCCTTATGTCTCGGATTCAATCGTGGAGCGAGATTGTCAATAATATTTTAACTCGTTTATCTAAATGGAAGTTGAAGACCTTATCTATCGGGGGAAGGCTAACTCTTCTGAAATCTGTCCTAGGTTCGTTGCCAATATACCATATGTCCTTATTCAAAGTTCCAGCGAAGGTTCTTCTCAATATGGAATCCATTAGATGTCATTTCTTTAATGGTATCGAGCATAACGGAAAGAAGCCAATATGGGTTAAATGGAATAAAGTTTTGGCTTCTAAAGAAAAGGGAGGTCTTGGAGTTTCGAGTTTCTACGCTCTTAATAGAGCTCTTTTATTCAAATGGGTTTGGCGTTTCTGCACACAACAATCAGCTTTATGGACCAAAATTATTAAAGGGATACATGGAGAAGACGGAAAGATTGGTAAACATGTTCGAAGCCACCATCCGTCCTTATGGTTGGATATCGTCAAGGAGGTTCAACATATTCAGAGGCAGGGGACTGATTTGATGGGATTCATTCACAGAAAGATGGGCAACGGGGTAGACATTCGGTTCTGGGAGGACAAATGGAGGGGCGACAACACTTTCCAATCTGACTTTCCCAGAATGTATGCATTGGAGACTCAAAAAAATATTTCAGTGGCGTTGAAGTTATCTCATGATGATCTTCTGTGTTCGTTTCGTAGAGCTCCAAGAGCTGGAGCTGAAGAGCTTCAATATATTCAGCTCGTGAAGATTATGGAGGGAATTACTCTTTTCGATTCGAAGGATAGATGGAGATGGTCTTTAGAAGGTTGTGGCGAGTTTACAGTCGCTTCGGTTAGGAATCTCCTTGACGCAAACTCGTTACCAGTGGTCTCTTCCAAAACCCGTTGGATAAAAGCCGTGCCTATTAAAGTCAATATTCACGCTTGGAAAGTTAAGTTGGACATCTTACCTACTCGGTTGAACATCTCTAAAAGAGGCATGGATATTGAGTCGATTCTATGTCCTTTATGCGAAAAGAATGTGGAATCATCTAGCCATATTTTCTTTACTTGCCCTATATCTAGAGAGATATTTCGCAAGGTTTTGCTTTGGTGGGAGATTGATGTCGTGATGGTTTCCTCTTATGATGAATGGTTAGAATGGTTGTTGAGTATCCGTCTTCATTCTAAACATAAAGAGTTGTTCGAAGGCGTTTGTTATGTCTTGTGGTGGTACATTTGGAATTTCCGTAACAAGAGCATTTTTGGTTCGGCTTGTCCTTCGAAGGCGCTTATATTTGAGGAGGTAGTCACCCGATCCTTCATTTGGTGTAAACATAGATGTAAAAAGTCTTTTAGTTGGGTAGATTGGCTTAAAAACCCGCATCTTGTTACTTTGTAATTTCTAGCTTCTTGCTAGTCTTTTTGTTTCAATAAAATCCGCCGTTCAAAAAAAAAAGAAGGCGTGACGTGAGATGAGAAGTGAAAAACGTGATAAGGCGTGATGCGTAGAGGCTTTTTTGAATTCAATTTCGATAAAAATCATTTTTTTTTGTATAAATGAAAAAGATTGATAGTTTCTTGACTTTATTCCTTATGCATGACACTTTTTGTAAACTCAATATGTTTGAAATATGATATAAATATATAAATTTTTAATATTTTCATATTTGTGCTGTTTTAAGTCACGCTTTAAAAAACGCCATGACTTATCATGGCTCTTAAGGCGTGTGGTTGACCATGCCGCCACGCCTCACGTTAACCTTGATTTTTGCTCTATTTTATATGTCTAGTATTTGACTCAAAACAACATTGTTTATGCTCAACGAACCTTAACAGAATACATCTTAACATTATGAAGGAATATCGACTTGAACTAATTATTAAAAGTGCCAAAAAAAAGGTCGAATAAAACTTAATCAGATGAATTCTAATGACACATATATTATTAATATCAAGATGAATAACAGTCTTAAACACAAGAATCAGATAAACAAATTTTAAATCGTGATTTTGGTCACTTGTCTGTGATTTTGGTCACTTGTCTTTTAACCATTAACCGATTAACTCCAAATATGTACACATCAATTTGAAAACCCGAGATTTCAAAGTCGGTAATGTTAGAAGGTCGAATGAATCAACTAAGAAAAAAAATAAAATAAAAAGAATGAGAAATGTTTTTATCCACAAATTTGAAATAAAGAATAAGAATTTAAGGGCATTTACATGTATCTCAAAAAAAAACTTCAATATTTACATATTTCCCCAAACATGCTTCAATTTCATTGTAAATTATGCATTGAAAACTTATGTTTTGAAAAAATATGTAATTTATAAAGTTTCATTGAGTATATATAAAATTCCCCCAAGAATTTAATGAGAGATGTATCATTATTTGTAGGCGCGTCTCAAATGTGCTGTTATGATTACTTCACATCATTTTCATTTTACTTTTATTTTTGATTTGTTCACATTATAATTTCTAAATCAAGAGCATTTGTATCTATAACAAAAAATCGCACGCGTCAGTTTACAACATAGGCACATTAAATTGCTTACTCACAAAAAACCCTCCTCATTCAAGGCATGTAAGTTTGCACTTTTTGGGACCCAGCATTTTTTTTCAAACTAAACTATTTTTCATTTATTCAAATAACAATATAAATTATAATACGGAAATAAAAACCATACCAAATTTAAAAAATAATACGATAACTTAAAAAATAATACGATAATTTAAAAAATAAAAAGGAAATTTAAAAATACGGAATTAATAAACTAATTTTCATCTTGGCGTTGTTGATCTTGTTGATGTTGTCGCCAAACATGCTCAATAAGATTTCGTTGAAGACTTGAGTGTGTTTGTTGATGACGGAGCTCTTTGGCTTTCTTCCGTTGCACTTCGCACCTCTCGTACCGGGTACGTTGCAAATTTTGTTGCGGAATAACATAAAGATCGTTCATATTGGATATCGAAAACTTTTGATCTTTCAAAATCATGTTATGCAATATAATGCACATGTACATGATTTGCCGTAGAATGTTGACAGTGTAAGCTCGCGTCGGTTGTTGTATAATTCTCCAACATTCTTGTAGAACACTAAAAGCTCTTTCAACGTCCTTTCTAGCACCTTCTTGTCACCGTTTAAATACGTCAGTTTTCTCGTCCCGTGCAATCGTAAATGATTTGACGAAACTTGCCCACCGTGGGTAAATCTCGTCAACTAAGTAATATCCATTCTAAAATGTAACTCTGTTTACTTCAAACAGTAACACCGAGGCGATGTCATTAAGAAAGTTGTCGAATAACGAAGAATTATTTAAAACGGTATGATCGTTATTCGCACCCGCTATCCCCAAAAAATGCATGCCATATCTCATTATAGTTGGATATTTTTTATCACCTCTCCCAAATTGCCCGTGCCATGATGTTGAGCAGTTAACCCATTCATAATGCATACAATCAATACTCTTAAGCATTCACGAAAAACCACAAACCCTATTATGCCTTGTATATAATTTTTGAGTGTCGCTTATGTTGGGTTTTCTTAAAAACTCGGGCATAAACAAATCAATGATGCACTTACAAAAACTATGTAAAGAATCACGTGAAGTATGCTCGGCCATTTGTAAATATTCATCAAATGAATAAGGTGATGAGGCGTATGCCAATTGGCGTATGGCGACCATGCATTTCATAATAACACTAAGGCTCATGCGACCCGTAGCATCGGGTCGGATTGTAAAGAATTTAAAATGGTCAGGAAGAGGATCAACAGTTTGAATATAAGTTCAATACCTTGAACTGTTTCTTTAAATTGTTTGCTGCTCATACGATAACGACGTCTAAAATAGTACTCCGGATATCTTGGGTGCTCACCACTCGAGCCAAAATAGTCGTCGATCAAACATTCTTTCGCAGTCTCAGGATCACGATGAATCATTTTACGGGTACGTGAGGTTTTACCTTGTTGCAACGGTGGTGATAATGAACACCTTGCGTAATCAAATAAATGTCACCCAAATCATCCTCATCGGATGCATTTGAAATAGAAGAATCAGACATTTTTGTAGATAATATGTGTTTTTGGTAGAGAAGTGTGTAAAAAATAGTTAAAATGAGGTGTTATTATAGAGTGTAGAAAGTTTTTTTAAATATTATTTTACATATACAGTTGTTTCCCAACAGCTAGTAGCATTAAAACTGCACCAATTTCACAAAGTGGTGGACCGCTAATAAAACTCAACATTAAACTGGCGCATATCGGGGCGGGTATCAATGGAATGCTCATAGTGAGTATGGGACCGTCACACCTCTTATCCCATGATACCCATCTCTTAAATTATATTACATTTTTTAGGAAATGTTCTATTCATAAAATGCATCCTTTTGTCGTTTTTTTTGAAGTTACATAAATGTTGTTTGGCAGAGTTTGTCCTCGAATGACCAACATTGTACATAAACAGTCTTTAGGTGCCAAGCCGGTAACAAATATTTGCATAAATCGTTCTTTAAGATTCCATATTATTGCAAAATTTATCCCTTCCTTTTGTCTTTGTTCTAAATTAAAAAATTATAGAAGCAGTCTCTTCCACAAACATCCCACACCAAACGTACAAAAACTACAAGGTACTCAACTTAGGGTCTTTTTCCAATCAAGGTACTCTACTTTTTTTTTTGCACAAAAAGGATGCCAACTTTTTTTTAGCCAATTTAGGTTTTTTTTAACCTCCCGTTAAAAAACTAACGATTAATTAAATCAGTTCCCTAAATGAATGTTATATGAAACTTAAGGGGTTCTTTTTTACATTTATTTAGTAAAACACGTTTATATTCATAAAATCCCCTAATTACATACATACGTGATCAAAAAAAACATTTTTTTTGGTGACAATTCTGCATACCCCCAACACCTCTTTACAAGTCGAGGTATGCACTCCATCCTATCGTTGAACTTTGTTGTTTATCAGGAAGAATTGATTGCTTGTAAACTCATGATATTTTTATGGTTTCTAGTTTTTGTGAAATTGGTTTATGTTTAATTGTTTGTTAGTGAAACATGATTGTTGATTACTTGTCTAGTTTTACACTATTGATGCTAACTGAAATGTTTAAACATGATTGGTGGTTTTAATGTGACACGAGGAGTACCTGGTATAAAAATTTAACTGCAATTATGAATGTGTATGCTTTTTGACTTGAATTATTCAAAGTATTAACATTAATCTACACCAAGACACTTGACTTTGATCAATTCCATGGGCGTGGCCAGTTCCATAGGACAATCAACTAAGTTCGTATTGGTTATTTATTGGCTCTGCTAGTTTCGAGAATCAAGTTAAAGATACATAATATAACCCGGTAGATCATTTACAGACTGAAAGTAATTCAGGTGCGGATATGGCAAACACAGTGATGCAGAAGTTCTGGGATTCAGCACTCAATCTGGACCCACCGGATGATTATGATGACAGTCAAAGGTTGTCCCACTGTTTTTTTTCTAAGATTGTTTTTCCTGCCAGCATGCTTAAAGTTTATATGAAAAAAGTACTGTGTTTGTACAGCAAAATGTCTATGTCAGCAATAATGACATCGGATGGCGCGGATCTCTTGGTCTTGGGAACTCTTTTGCCTTCAATTTTGAAGACTTAAGGGGGCGTGTTCACAGATTTACTTTTGGTGAGTTTTATTGTGTTTCGTCATCTTATGCCGGTAGAAAAACATAAACCTTTTTATTCAAGACTCTGTTAGAATTGGTAAAACTCCATTGAAAGGCTAATTGATTTCCTTCATTATTATTGATAACAACTATCCTGTATATATGATACAAGAGAATATTCTAGAATGATTACCATGAGCTTAGGCCCAATACAAATTAATGAATAATAAATGTCTTGACTAATAAATGTCTTGACTTGACTTGAATGTTTGAATGTTGACTTGACTTTTAATGTTGACTAATAGAATCAAGCTACCATGAAACCCAAATTTAAACATAGAGATGGGAGCCCATTTCGGATAGTAAACCAAGAATGGCATCCTGGCTTACACTCCTATCCAACATTTACTTCTTAGGTATACTTTTCTCGTGGAACCCAATATGAAAAATAACTTCACTATTCTCATGAAAATTAACACTTCGGCATATAAACCTTGGTTGACCTTTCTTCATAAATGAAAGGTACGGCCACAAGGTGGTATGAGACTCGTCTTATAATCAATGCATTTCCAAAGACTATTAGATGACTTAATCACCTTGAACATATTTTCATTTTCTTAAGTTTGTAACATCGACATCCTTTTGTTATACACAAGGTAAGAATCAGTCACAACTCATATAATCTGATATATCGTAAGCAACAGTGGGTTGCATTGTTATTTTCTATCCTCACTCCACTTCCTTCGTAAAAACATACTATATAGTATTGGAAGTAGTAATATTTAATGGTTCTTTTAAGCCTTGTTGGTATTACCCTCTAAAATCGTACGTGTTACTGGCTCTATTTGGTGTACCTTTGAATTTGAGCTTGTTTCAACATTCCAGGCACCGAAAACCTGAGCGAGCTAGTTTCTGCTGTTACTCATAGGATGGGTGGTAATATCGATCATAGTCCCCAACTTTTGGTACGGGAGTACATTATCATCTGATATTTTCTCATATTTCTGCTCTTATCATCTCAATTAATCTGTATTCATCTTTTTTACGTTTCTTGTTATAGTATGATGATGACGATCGAGGGCGATCGGGTTTTGCTTACTACTGACAGTGATATGGTTGGTGCTGTTAACCATGCCAGGTCCGCAGGACAGAAGGTAAGTGATACATTATTATCTTTCTTTAAACAGTCTCTATAGCTGTTTCTGTTTTGGCATCACTAGGATCCTTAGAAAGTGTTAAACAAAAATGTTTGACGGTTTGTGGAATATATAACGATAATACCCCGTCAACTAGGACAAAGAAAATATTATCAATTTGTGTACATATAAAACAATATAGATACCTATGTAGCATCACACATCTCGTCTGTAATTTGGTTGGTGGGTTGCGTATTATTAATTTGTGTACATATACAAACTGGTAGGTAGTTCAAATTCAAAGAAAAATACTCCGTAGTATAGATACTTATGTAGCATCACACATCTCTCGTCTCTAATTTGGTTTGTGGGTTTTGTTTGAAACTATGCAACTTTTGAAAACATTTATAAAACTCTTTTCACTTTCGAAAACTGTTCGAATATCATTAAGCTTTTAGAAATCATCATAAATTATTGTCAACTACTTTAGCAGGTCATGCATTACGTCTCAGGTTTTCTTTGGGAGATGGACAAAACTATATTCTTTTATACATTAAAAATATTATATGGGTACACACAATTTTTTTTTCTTTCTGAGATTAATGATTTTTAAATTTATTTTTAGGTGTTGAGATTGCATTTAGACAACTCTGAATTCGGCCAACGGAAAAGAGAATCACAATTGGGTACGGTTATGGAAGAGCGAACAACAGAGAACCCAAAATCAAGTCATGTTCAGACTGGGATTTTGGCAAGTGCAGCAGTCATTGCAGGCATCGCTTGTGTGGTCTACTTGAAACGCAACATTGTGGGCAGAAGCATGAAATTTCTTCCTTTTGCATCTGGAGTTCTTTTTGTGCGACTAATGACATGAAGCCCCTTATAAATGATAACAAGTCTTATTTACGTAAGCGGTGGTTTGTGAAGAACAAATAAAATTGCCAAAATAGATGTGATACTAGAGAAATGCAAATATTACCATAACGTTCATATAATTTAATTTATGTGTTTATATCTAAAGTGGTTTTGAGGACCACATATGGATTTATTTGATAATCCATATCAAGTTATAAACAATGTACATGAAGTGATATCCTGTATATGGTCATGGCTTCTGACTAGTAGCATCATTTTCATTTCTTCTTTGCGGGTGTGGGCGTGATCTAATACCAATTATTGCAGATGAGTACTGTTTCATCTTAGAGGTTCTTGGTCTTTTAAGTTAAGTGCTTATCCTATTTGGACTACTACCATACCATAATATTTTTGAGTTTGTTGTCTAAACATCATACATGGTTTCCTTACAATAGCATGGTACATGCGCAAACGAGCGGGTTCGAATGCGAATGTTGTTGGGAGGCGAATTGTTTTGCATCTGAGTTTTGCTTTGCAATTGTTGTACATGTATGTATTTGTGCCATAAATGGTCAAAAGTCCATTGTACACTCGCAGGATTGATTTCCGTCAGTGGATGTATTTTTTTTAATTTTATACAATTCCACAATTAGCAAATAGGGATGACAAAAAAATTCTCACCCCATGGGGACCCGATCCCCAAACCCAATTTGACTGTGGAATCCCCGAGTTGACCGGGGATGGATATGGGGAATCCCGAAATTATGAATCCGGGGATGGGGCGGCGATGAGGATAGCATAAATCCTCGACCTTGAACATTTTGATGTATAAAAATACAAAAATTATTTATGTATATTAACTTGTATATGCATATGTTAGTGAGTATTGACAAGTATTATACTTGAAGTATATTTCTATGTATATGTGATAGTTTATGGATGATATACTTTTAAAGTTTTAAGCATTCACTGCATATTATTCAACAAATATGTTTTCTGAATAGACACATTTGATGTATTTTCTTTTTATATTATATATGTGATGTTTCAATATTTTGGTGCTTTGAAGTTAAATCACGTTTTAATTTGTTCAATTACGTACAATGTATGTTTTCTAAGACAATTTATATGTCAATTCAATATATGTTCCATCAGTTATGTAATATTTATGCTCAATTCCTAAAGACGGTAAATCCCCGAATCCTCGTGGGGATCCTGAATCCCCAGTGGGGCTGGGGATAGGGATGTAAAACGATTCTCCTATAGGAATAGGGGTGGGGATGGGGATGAGCAGTGAGAAATGGGGATGTGAATGGTAAATATCCCGATATTCCCTGCCTAGTTGCCATCCCTATTAGCAAGTGTGTTGGTTGAAAAATTTAACCCTTCCATAAATAGAATGTGCCAAATACTTAATATATACTTATATAGTATAGAACTATAGATATAGATGAGTTTCTGCATTTTGTTTAAGACATAACTACGTATATAAATAATAAATGCTAACAACTATCCATAAAGTATGGTATGGTTCAAGATGCTCTAATCTAGTTTCCAATTGTTAAACGTAATGTACTTAAAGAAACACAAAGTCGCCAAATGCAAATAATGTAGGTTTTGTTGCAAGGATCAAGAGAAAAATGAGAAGGAACAAAACTTTGATGAGTTTTTGTATAAATGTGCACATCTTTGTGGGCTTATGGGTGTTGGTTTTGTGCATAAACCGGAGACCATACGTCATAACTAATTTACGTAGTCATAATGTCAAATGATTTTACGCACTTACATGTCAAGTTATTTCCAAGCGACCATACCCGAAAGTTAACAAAATAAATTTTAAAAAGTGACTAATAATAACTAAATTTTCTAAAATGAACTAAAAACAACATTCCAGCATATACTTTTGCTCTATTTTGGATGTCTAGTATTTGGCTCAAAACAACATTGTTTCGTTTTAAATAACCTTAACATTAGAGCCGTAAACGAACTAAACGTTCAGTGAACATTTCATGAACCGTTTGGTAAAAAGTTTGTTTGTGTGTATTTATTTATTAAATGAACGAACATGAACAACTTTTTACTGTGCGTTCATTTATGTTCGTGAACGTCCAATTATTCATTCGTTTATGATCATATATATGTGAATGTTCATCTATGGTATCTTTTTATTATATAGTTCTAAAATTGCTTTCGTTACACAAAACAACACGTATAAAATATAATATCGTCTATATTTTTTGTAAATTTTATGTTTATTTACGTTCGTTCGTTTAGTGTCCTAATCTTTTATACAAGGTTGCAAAAATCGTGAATCGTTAGCCGGGCGCTCGACCACCTTCTAGCTTGTAATCGGTCAAGGCGGGATTAATCAGCAATTAATCGAATTTGCATTTCTGGCAAAATTTGGGTATTTCCGTCAAGTTTTATGTATTTCCGGCCAGTTTTTGATATTATTGACAAGACTTATTTATAAAAAAACTTGTAATAGATTTAAACAGTTACTATAAGTGATGAAAACAAGTTTACGGTGAGTTTCAGGTACTTTCGGCAATATTAGATGGTTTCCGACAAGTTTGACCACCGTTGACCATCGTTGATCGTCGTTGACCACGGTTGACCTATTTCTTTGACCCTGTTACATTAATCGGCAAGGTTGGTGGCCTTATAGTGCGTAATCGACGATTAATCGGCCTTGTAGACCTTGTTTTGCAACACTGCTTTTATATAATAAAAGAATTACATCATTTCAGAGTTTTGTATGAGAAAAAAAATTGGACCAATCAAAACGCTTGATTTTGCCATGTAGGCAAAATCGTGCGATCTAATTGGTCAATAAAAAGTCAAAATTGAAACAATTTGTGAGTCCCTAAACGAATA
>BQNB010120126.1:0-20691 GCA_026074375.1 Tanacetum coccineum
AGTCTTTCGAGCTAGACTTTTGTCTTGTAACTTCGAGTGACCGAAGCTTCTTAGTTTGGGTCCATTTATGAGATCCTAACAGCTCATCACAATCAGAGTCATAGGCATCCAGATCATCGGCTTGATAAGCAGCATTGTGGGTGATGACAGTCTGAGAGGTTTGAATGTCAGGAAGTCCTGGATCTGCTAAAAATGCTATTTCTTCCTCTGTTAAAGCTTGACCACTTGCTTGAGATTGAACCAGCAACACTTTATCATTGAACCATGTTTCATCCCTTTTCCTCTTGGGCTTAGTACACTGCTTGGCATTATGACCCTCCCCTTTGCAATTATAACAGATGACAGTCCGTTGTTTCCCCGTGTTGCTTCCACTTACACCAGGTGTGTATTTTCTCGTTGTTCCAGCATCATAAGTAGTTTGTCTCCCCTGAATAGGTTGCATAGTTACTTTTCCATCATAGATGGTAGCTTGTTGACTAGGGTTTGACGAAGTCCTTAGCAGTAGTTAAGAATGACATCATGTGATTAATTGCATCAATTGGATCATCCCCTTTCTGGAACACTGGAACAACTAGACTAGAGTCTGGTTGGGAAAATTCAGGTTGTTGCTGTTGATAGGCTGTGGGAGCATATTCTAATTGTGGGATTGATGGTTGTGGAGAATAAACGTTGTGGTGAACGGTGGATTGATACTCATTTGTTGGATAAGTAATTGAAAGAGGTGTTGATTGATTGGTTGTGAATTGTTGAGTTTGATAAGGTGTAACAAACTGTGAAGACTGATATGGTGAAACGTGAAGTTGAGATAGAGACTGTGGGTGAGTGTGTAGATGAGATTGATAAGCTGGCTGAGTTAATTGGTGAGATGCAACTAAAGCAAGAGGATCGGGGTTGCGTTCATGCATCAAACGAACTTCATTTGCATGTCTTTCATGTTGTTGCAGGTAAGCATGAAGCTGATCAACATTGGTAGTGTGCAAGTCTTTGACCAATTTAACATCAGTAACAAATTTGCTCCATTCATCAGGAAGAGTGTTTAAGAACTTGGTGTTTACTTGAAACTGCTCCAATGGCATCTTGTAAATGTTCATATCATTGAGTAACAGAGTGAACCTCAAGTAGTACTCATGTAGCGTCTCTCCTTTCTTGTAAGTGAACTTATCGAATTCATCATACAGCTTGCACTCACGTTCTTGTTTTGTTAATGACGTTCCTTGCATTAGCAGTTTAATCTTCTCCCAAAGATCTTTTGCCACCCGATGTTGACTCACAAGAGCATAGATTTCAGTTGGTAGGCCTTGGAGAATGATGTTTATAGCTTTGATGTCGCAATCTGCTTGAATGGCTTCAGCTGGAGTCAGTTCAACATATTCCTTAAGCCTTGTTACTCCATCCTCAGTGATTGAAGGCCAAACAAGTGGTCCTTTTTCAACAGATGCTAGAATCATCCTTCCATGTGGTCTATTCATCATATAAAGTTCCATTCTGCTTTTCCATGAATCATACAAGTGTTTTTCAAGCATCGGTGGTTTGTTGTCTCCTCCAGAAAGAAGTGACTTATCAGCAAGAGTCGTCATTGTGGTATCAAAAAGATTACAGATTGATCGATCGGTGGTAGAAAGAAATTGTGTTTGGTTATGTGATTTTTGAGTCTTGAAATGAAACTACACGGGATTTTACAATTCTAGACAAAACCGGGAAAACAAGTGTTTGTTTCACGGGATTTTACAAGTCAAAGAAAGAACCGTATAATTTAGAAATGAGTTTGTTAAGTTTAAATTTAATTTGGTTTCACTAGTTCGGTTGACAAAAAAATTAGCTTGTTCGGTCCTATCTAGTTCGGTTCTAGCTAGTTCGGTTGTCAATGGTTCGGTCCTAGCTAGTTCGGTCCCCAAAGTAATTAGCTCGTTCGGTTCCCGAATAAGATTAGCTAGTTCGGTTCCCAAAGTAAACGGCTCGTTCGGTTCGAACTACAGTAATCTAGTTCGGTTCTCCTCGTTCGGTTCCAACACTAGAAATCTCGTTCGGTTCTCCTCGTTCGGTTCCAACACTAGAAATCTCGTTCGGTTCTCCTCGTTCGGTTCCAACACTAGAAATCTCGTTCGGTTCTCCTCGTTCGGTTCCAACAACTACGAAACTCAAATTTTCAAAACTCAAAAAGACATGATTTTTAATGGTTTTTAAAAAACATAAAAATTGTAAAAGCATTGCAGCTCTAGGTAATGTGACATTACTTTTAGAGCAAAAGGTACCATGGCAAACACCAACTCAAGTTAATTTGTCAAATCAGCACCATATCAGATTAACACACAACCCATTCACACATCAAAATACCTCATCTTTCATGGCTCAAGCTAATTTGGCCCCGCCTGCTATTTTTTTCACACAAACAAAATTTTATTCATTAATAAAAAATACAATACGAAACTTAAAAAAGTTACGATAATTAAAAACATACGGAAAAAAGACAATACGATACGAAATAAAAACAATACAAAACTTTTAAAAATACTATAACTAATTGTCTTGGCCATATTTCCACATTATTTCGTATTTTTTCCCCGTTGATGAGGGTGGCTTGTGCTTTCGGCATACCCGGTTTTGAGTGTGAGAAATCTAGTTCTTTACACTGCATTAGAGTTAGTCTTTTTGCTTCTTCACTTTGTATGCCTTTTCGGCGGCTTCACGTTTGCTTCTAAACTCGGATTGTAAAACCTCTAATAAATTTTGCGAGTGACTTCCCGTGGAGGTCGACGTGGTGTCCGATTTGGTTTTTTTGGCTTTTCATGGTTTGCCTCGGGGACGTTCTCTCGCGTCACCGCCGAATAGTTTGGCATGCCCAGTCACATCATCCGGATTAACCGCTTCGGGCGAGTCCCATTTTGGGGGGGGTCCTCAATATACGCCAAACGTGCTATTGAGTAAACTTTTTGTTCTCCGTATCCGACTCATCATGAAATGCGCCCCTACAACGATCAAGAAGATCGGTCTCATTTTCTTCGCTTTTAGGGCCCAAAGGAATAAAAGGCTTGTAGATCGCATTGAACCTCTAACAATTACCGTTCATCGTAGCCCACTTCTCCGTTATCATATCATTGGCACGTTGTACGGGTGAAGATTTTTGTTAAAGTCTTCGAGAACTTGCCACCAAAACAAGTCGAGACCACGGTCGGAGCTTGTTAGATATTAAAAAAGACTCGGTCACCCTGTGTATTTTACTGTTTATTATTGCTCGTAGTTTAATAGTTAATAGTATGATTTTCGGTATTAAGCCGGGTACTAATACCCGGTATACCCATGAGCTACACGATTTTAACCCATTACGCACCATCTAGCACATAACATGGTCTCATCTTACAAACCTGCAAAACATGAAACTGATAACGGTAAGTCATTGCGACTTAGTGAGATAACAGAAACTGTTCTGAATCATAAACTGAAATATGAGCTAAACATCGTCATGATGTTTTATGCATAAGTCTTGTGTCCATCCTGAGAGACTTTGATACATGGCTGCAAGCATATATTTGAAGTCTAACTGGTTCTAAATTATTACTGGATGTGAATTCGTAAGTATCTATTCTGGTTAAGTGTTTATAGCACATTCCTCTAAGGCTATTTCTGAACTGGCTACAAAGTAATAAAGCTATCTATAAAATGATTTCTAACTAATAATAATCCAGTAATACTGTATGAAAGCTACATATAGCACTTTTTTGTAAAGCTGAATTCTAATACTAGCAGTCTAACTGATATTAAAGCTATGTCTTAAACTGCATTCATAAAGCATGATACTAAATAAGTACATATCATACTATTTTGACTACCTGGACATATTACTACAAGTACATAAGCATGATATTGATTGGGTGCATGAGCTAGATAAAGCACAATACTAACTGACTACATTGAGTGCATAAGACAATATACAGGCTGAGTACATATAAAACACTGGCTGAGTGCATAAGCACAATATTGAGCGTGTAAAGTACATATTGGCTGAGTGCGTAAAGCACATACTGGCAGAGTGCGTAAAGCACATACTAGCTGAGTGCGTAAAGCACATACTGGCTGAGTGCGTAAAGCACATACTGGCTGAGTGCGTAAAGTGGTTGAGTACGTAAAGCACATACTGGCTGAGTGCGTAAAGCACATACTGAGTGCACAACTGATTGAGTGCACCTGACTGCAAGCATAAAGCATTTATCCCCATTCGGGACTGATTAATGTGTGAGTGCATAAGCACAATACTGAGTGCGTAAAGCACATACTGGCTGAGTGCGTAAAGCACATACTGGCTAAGTGCGTAAAGCACATAACATACTGGTTGAGTGCATAACTGATTGAGTGCGCCTGACTGAAAGCATAAAGCATTTATCCCCATTCGGGACTGATTAATGTGCTTAAAGCACTATTATTCCACACAGGATTGACTGAGACTAAGGTAATACTAAACTGTTTTCTGAGTTTCCGGAATTGTTCACACGTAATATTCATATATAAATTAAGGCTAAGCTGAATATGACCCAACGGGTCGACAAAACTGAATATTACCCAATGGTCAACATATATTAAATATGAACCAACAGTTCACCATAATACTAAATATGACTCAACGGTCAACATATACTGAATAAGACCCAACGAAAATACTGATATGACCCCAACGTTAACATATACTGAATAGAGACCCACCGGTCAACATATTAATATTATGACCCAACGGTCAATCATATAACTGAATAAGGACCCAACGGGTTAACAATATACTAATATGACCCCAACGATCACATATACTGAATATGGACCCAACAGTCAACATAACACTAAATATACCCAACGGTCAACATATACTGAATGAAGACCCCATTGGGTTCAACAAAAATACTAAATATGACCCCAACGACACCATATACTGAATAAGACTCACATGGGTCAAAAGGAGCTAATTATGGACACACGGGTCAACATGATACTGACTTGCAAATTTACCACTACGGTCACGTGAATACTGACTTGGTCATAATTGACCACTAAGGTCACGTTATACTTGACTGCAATATTTTGACCACTAAGTCACTTATTAATACATGAATTACATATTTCTTGAGATATGACAAGGCATATATATATTAAACACGTTTAATCTACTAAACATGTTAACTGAAAATCCGTTACTCACCTGGGCCGTAAAATGCAAGCTGACTGATTCTGATTATGCCTCGAGCACCTATATCATAATAGATGCACGCATATGATATTAACACACAACTTTACATTTAACATAAACATGACATGGAAAACTAGCTATTAACAACATGAACACGGCTAAGAAATCTTGAACTAGCTCTGGCAAGAGTCACGCCAAACATGCACTTTTATGCTCGCGAACAAGCTAAGCTAACTAAGTCTTACCACTTGATTCTATATTTTCATATCATAAATCATACCCACGTAGGTTGAGAACATAAGTTATAATACATATATATCTGGAACTTGCAATAAGTACCATCTTATATCATAATTATCCAAACACTTAACAAAACAATGCGAGTAATGCTGTCATTTCTGCAGCAGCCTGCAAATGACTTGTTTTGACTCACTTAATAACAAAACCAGCTCATAAGGCTATTTTTCCATGAAACTAGACTCTTTTCCCTTTCCAAAAATGTAAGGCGCACTCCGGGAGGAGCTATGGTTAAGTATGTGTGAATTTTCAAAGTTCAGCTTGCTGCACTTTTATGAATCTGACCCGCTGCACTAAATTGAGTTTTACACTAATTTAACTATTGAATCGGCCAAAACTCTAAACATAACGAATAAAGTAGACACCTTGGGCTTTCTAGAAAGTCCGGCCATGAGTAAATACAAGCTATTATCAATATTTTGTGGTCTTTCTAACATGACTATCTGATTCTGAATTTTCTGCAATTCAATTAACATCATATATATCAAATTCTCATTAAGGGGGCGTTTGGTTCCACTTTTAATTCATCAAGAACACATCATAAACATCATAACATGGTTATTAACACCAATCCCATGAAAATCTCATAAGATCATACGCATGTAACAACCGGCAATTTTCGAAATTTTAAATGACTATTTTACCCTTTGACTTTTCGGGTCCGACTTGACTTTTTGACTGTTGATCTTTTAATTTTCACATAAAAACGATTACCGCGTAACCGGTAATTTTTTGAAACATATTTAAATAATAAATCAAATTTATTATTACATATCTCTCATGTGCAAATTTATTTTTAACTTATTTGACTTGAAAACGAGAAGATATATGTTATTCCTAAGTCGACTTATAAAGAAAACGACTTCCCAAATCAAGTTTTTCAAACGAATGCTGAACTCTAAAGCAATTTGATGTAAAACGACATTCCAGACAACTTTTTAGTTTTACCCGAGACACGAAAACCTGCAAAAATGACCTAAAATAGCCTCGTAAAATTTTTGAACCACCCGCCACGCAGACACGTACCAACAAAAAATAATTAAATAATATTTAATTATCCACTTTTTATTAAATAAAAATATTTAATAAATTATTTATCATATTATTCCGAAACGTTGATAAAAACGCAAATGTTTCGACAGTCAAATTGTATATTTTAACGAAACAAGAAAGCTTACCCGAGATATCCAAAGACTACCAAATAATAATATACATTTTAAATAAATTTTTAAAACATTTATGAAAACTAGTCATGTAAATACTCATATTTCCTGGAAAAATCATTTGGAATGCAAAGGCGCAAGTTTCGTGTTTTAAATCATCTGTTAAGTAGCTTAAACGAGTCCCGAACCATTATTTAACAAAAATTACACTTTTGGCCATGGTAATAATTACAAGCCTCACCCCCTAAAAAACCTATCCTAACAACGTCACATTTGTTTTTAACTTCAAATATAACATATATATTATATATCTATATATATATATAATATATAGTATATATATAAATATATTCAACCCATTAGGGCTTCATCATTTGGATAACCTAGCCACACTCACACATTCCTCTCTAAAATAATCCGGCGCCGCCTCCGGCCAGCCGCCACCGTCGGTCACCCGCTGCCACCACATCACCAGATCCGGTACACCTCACCGACGCCCCCATCTCCTCCACACCGACACCAACATCACCATCTCCACCACGCACGCACCACCATCACCTCATCACCACCACATCCACGCCACCACCACATCCACGCCACCACCACATCCACACCATAAATCTCGAGATCACCATCATCATCACGCATTATCATCATTTAACCGACGGCACCACCGCTGCCATTTCTCACCCGATGCCACCCTACAGCCGCCACCGTACCATCCCTCGCCACGCACACCAACCATCTCCGCAGCCACCACCTAATGGCGCGTTTGGTTTTAAAACTACACTAGAGTAGCGTTTGGTTTTTCTTATATATAGCCCCAAGGGTACGTTGGGTTGAAAACACGGCCCAAAAGGTGCTTGTGGTTTAACCAGAATCTGACCCACCGAGGGTGCGTTAGGTTTGGCAGATTCACCCACCAAGGGTGCGTTTGGTTTTTCCCAACAGTTAGGGTGCGTTTGGTTTTTAGAATAGCACCAAATGGTGCGTTTGGTTTTCTGTTTTAACAGCCGGCGGGGTGTTTGGATCCGGGTTTAGAGTGCGGGCACATTTAGGTGTTCGTGTTGGATTTGTATAAATCGGCTATTAATCATATTCAAGTTTTAGTAAATTATATGAAATCGGAAATAAAGGGTGTTTAAAATTGGTATGATATAAAAGTCTTATATATTATTTTCATTTTTGGAGTTTTATAAATTTTAGGGTGCGTTTGGATTTGGGTTAAATCTGCCAAAAAGGGGCGTTTGGTTTGGCAATTTATAACCTTATAGGGGCGTTTGGTTACGTTACCACACCCCCAGACGAGGTCTGGACGGAATACGTGTCCGAGGACGTGACGTCATAACAATCCGAACACAAAGCAATAAAGAACGACCACTAATCATGGACGTTTGAAAAAGTGTACTCGTTGCATAAAAGAAAATTTAATTAAGTTTTACAACCGATCATATGAGAGTTAAATGTAGCGGAAGCATAACAAAGTTTGACAATGACAACGAGTATATATATAGATAAGTTCTGAAATTGGCGAAGTCACATAGCACTTAGACTCCATTTAGCATCAAGAATCAAGCCAAGCTAAGCACATGAGAAAACATGTTTAAAACGTCAATATAATGTTGGTGAATTCATAGGTTTAAGTTAATACAAGAGTGGACCACAAGATTTCAAAACGCATGCGACTACTATAACAGATACAACATCACATAAAAAGTATTTACTGTTAAGCTAAGCTCATGACACCGATGCTAATAACAACAGGGCCAATCGTATCATGCCACAAAGTATTCCTGCCCTAACTGGTGTCCCAAACCAAAGACCACCACAACGCACAATCGACATGACATATATCTGTTTGTTCTTCGTTAAGTGGAACCAAATCAGATAGGGATAATTAGTCCCAATAGATCTATTTACGCATTCACGCTCACTTAACCAATCCAATTGGCCATAGGTGACTAACGGTTCATGATGATGCGGTAATATGTATGTAAGCACTTAGGCAACAACACATAAAACATGTAAAAACTCACGTTAAGAACTTGTGACCAATTTTAATAAAAGCAAAACATGTTCTCACCCCAAAGTAAACGAAGCATTTGTAAATAGGTAAAAAACGTGGGGCTATGAACTCACCTTAAGCAAGTGGTGAATCGATAATCAACAAGGAAGGAATAAGCCGAAAGGTCTTACACGCGACCTAAATAAATGACGCGTCTTAGGTAACGAAAAGATATCGAAACTGTTAACGACAACGCTTTCAAGAGAAAAGACATCCCTATATGTTTGTACTTTAGTTTGTTTAATAAAGTATGACTAAAATAAAATATATAGTTTTTCGTCACGTCTTGGCGTTTATTCCAAAACTTACTAACTTTATAGAAAGTTTCTATTAGGAAATTTTTAGTTTCAAGACGTTAAGTACCGTCCCTAACATTTGTTAAAGTTTCCATATTTACAAAATGCGTAATCTAAACCATTAAATCGCTTAACATTAATCCGATTCGCTAAGTTTTACCAAACTTACTATTTTTAGTAACTTTATAACTTTTCCTAAAATATGTTAATGACGTCTTTAAATGATGCTAATTTATATATATGTGTTACTATATGTTACGCTAGAGTTTAGAAAGTCCAAAAATATTCGAATGTGTCCGAAAACCCCTTTTACTATTCACATAGCATACTATTCATCTTGGCTTTTGCCAAAAAATGTTTCAAGTTTCATTTGGCATAAACTTGGCCGTTTTAGCCCAGATTATAAAGTGCGATTTATGTGAAACTATCTTAATTCGAACCAGCTCTTCAAAAACTACTTTACGCCTAATAATAAGACATTTTTTATGGTCGCTCAAAACCTCAAAACAAATTCGGGACAGCAACATGTCTTTTCATAAATACTCCCAAGAATCCATCCAAACGCCACAATAGTGCTTATTCTAGCCTAATCCCGATCACTACCAAACCAACCAACAAAACCACACTTAATCTAACCTAATCTCTTCAATTCATTTTGCATACACACTTTTCAACTCATCTCACCATAACTTATAAAACAACAAACATAATACTTCTATTTTTATAAAAGTTGTCAAGTTACTTTTATCATTTCTTTTTAAAAAAGTAACACAAACACATGGATTTCTTAAAACTTTGAATAATAACAATGAAGAAAAAAGAAAATGAACAAGAGATGACCAATAAATACTTACAAGAATGAAGAAACAAGTAGAGAATCACAAGATCTATACCCAAGATGACTAGATCTATAAAACCTTATTACTTATAAAGCTGAAACCCTAACATCCGATTCTTGGAAACTCTTAATAAATGAAGGTTTAAAGGTTTCAACAACCTTAATAGTCTTGAAATGATCTTTGGTAACTTGTATCTGCTAAAAAATCAAAGTTTATGATTGAATTTTATTTATATATGCCGTGAGCTATGGGAGCACCAAAGGAAAGAGAGAAAACTTTTGGGAGGCTAAAAATGAGTGATAAACCCTCAGTTGTGAGTGGGTTGATGCTTATATAGAGCTAGAGACTTGAACCATGTGACCAAGTGACTAGCAATTTTTGTGCACCAAGGTCCTTAAGGTCCATGTGGACTAGATTACTAATCTAATTAAGACATAAATTACGAGCTAAGACTATTACAACTTGGAAGTGACCGACACTTTTCGTGTTTCCAACAAAGAGCTCACATGTGAAGGTTTCATGGGAAGGTTACACATGAGGGTGACACTCTCATGTGTCACTTTCTATGTTTACATGCACACATCGGTGCATGTTTCAAAATAAGATGCTAAATCTTTAATTTAGGATGCAAGGTGACATTTGTTGTGGTTTAGGCATCCAACTTAGCTAAGACAAGGAGGTGAACAAAATTTTTAACATTACAATGCTTGACGGACGATAACTCGAGTTTACACGAAAAGATTGCAGGTTTCCGGGGTTCCGTTTGGTCAAAAACGCGAAAAACGCAATTTAAAAGATAAAACCATAAAATTAATATCGGAAGTGATTAAAAATCACGAAACACTTAGAAAAGTTAAAATATCTCATATAAGGCCTAAATTAATTAATAACCGATGCCTGGACGCGCTAAAGATTAATAACATAAATTAATATCGGAAGTGATTAAAAATCACGAAACACTTAGAAAAGTTAAAATATCTCATATAAGGCCTAAATTAATTAATAACCGATGCCTGGACGCGCCCGATGTCGTTTTTCAGATTTACGCGGTTTAACTTTCCGGTAAACTGTCAGATTCAAACGTAACGTATAAAAGTCAAAAATAATGATCGGAAAAGTTTAAAATATTGACCTGAAATTTACGGGGTGTGACAGTTACAGCCACTTTAAGAGTTATAACCCATTGAAATCTGGTGTGTAGTTTTTGACTACTTTCACCGTTTATTTTCTAGTTTAATTATCGGGCATCGTCACAACGAGTGCCACTCGGGGAATCGAAGCTAAGACATAGCTCTATAACACTATATTTTTATCTAAGCCTCAAGGTCCATATATTTTTATAGAATACCTATCTAACCTACTGATCACAATCTGTCCCATTCAAGTAATGATAAAATCATATTTTTACCAAGTTTTCTTGATTCAAATCACTAAGTACAATGCATAATCTTTACAGACATATATATATATATATATATATATATATATATATATATATATATATGTGTGTGTGTGTGTGTGTGTGTGTGTGTGTGTGTTCCCTTAAAGGATTTGGAGCTGTTTTGATGCAACGAGAAAAGGTGATTGCGTATGCCTCTAGGCAACTTAGAAAGAATGAAGAAAATTATACGACCCATGACTTGGAATTGGGAGCGGTGGTTTTTGCTCTTCGACTATGGAGACATTATTTGTACGACACTAAGTGTAAGGTATACACCGATCACAAAAGCCTACAATATATTTTAGATCAGAAAGAGCTAAATATGAGGCAGCGTAGATGGATTGAACTTCTAAGTGATTACGATTGTGTTATTCGTTATCATCGGGGAAAGGAAAATGTGGTCGCTGATGCGTTGAGCAGGAAGGATAAGGAACCGATTTGAGTGCGTGTTTTAGTGGTAAAGGTACATAACAATTTACCCGAGCAAATTCGGAATGCACAAGTTGAAGCGTGCAAGGAGGAAAATATTGGTGGCGAAGGATTTCTTAGCAAAGGGGACCCATTTGAAGTTAGATTCGATGGTACGAAATGTCTGAAAGGACGAGTATGGTTACCATTATTTGGAGGATTGAGAGGTCTAATCATGTTGGAATGTCATAAATCAAAATATTCCATTCATCCTAGGTCGGATAAAATGTACCATGATTTGAAGAAGTTATACTGGTGGCCGAATATGAAAGCTGACATTGCGACATATGTCAGTAAGTGCTTGACATGTGCTAAAGTCAATGCTAAACACCAAAAGCCGTCAGAATTACTTCAGCAGTCGGAAATTCCTGTTTGGAAATGGGAGAGAATTACAATGGATTTCATTATAAAGCTTCCAAGAACACCATCTGGATATGATTCAATTTGGGTCATTGTTGACCGATTGACTAAATCTGCTCACTTTATTCGGGTATGATGCGAGTATAAGATGGAGACGCTTACTCGTTGTATATGAAAGAGGATGTTTGTAGGCACGGGGTGCCTGTGTCGATTGTTTTGAACCGAGACCCTCGTTTTGCATCAAGATTTTGGAGATCTCTTCAAAAGTCATTGGGAACAAATTTAGATATGAGCACTGCTTACCATCCTGAAACTGATGGTCAGAGTAAAAGAACGATACAAACATTGGAAGACATGTTGCGTGCTTGCGTGATTGACTTTGGTAGTGGCTGGGATAAGTACTTACCTTTGGCTGAATTTCTCATTACAATCATAGTTATCACGCTAGTATTAAGGTCGCACCTTTCAAAGCTCTATATGGAAGGAAATGTAGATCGCCTGTATGTTGGAGTGAGGTTGGAGATGCCCAACTCACGGGACCAGAGATGATTCGTGAAATGACAGAGATAATTATGCAAATCAAGAACAGATTATTGGCTGCTCAATATTTAGTCAGAAAAGTTATGCGGATGTGGACGTATTAACATTTGCGAGTCTCGGAAGTGGGTTGACATCAGTTATGCTGAAAAGTAGCACCGTGAAGGTGTTGTTCGATTTTTCGGAAAACGTCGGGAAAATTAAGTCCCCGTTATATTGGGGACATTCAAGATTTTATCAAGGTAGGGTCTGGTGGAATATATAACTGGATATTACCACGAGAGCTCAAGGAATAACACTAATTCCATTGTGTCGAATTTAAAGAAAGTTTATCAGCATGAAGAAACTTATCAATTCCACTCGACGAGTAAGGATCGATAAAGGAGTTGCATTTCATCGAATGACCCATTGAAAATCATGGATTAGAGAAGTGAAAAACAAACTTAGAAAGTCGGATTCCTATAGTTAAAGTTCCGATTGGGGATAAACTAGAGTCGTTTGGACCGGAGTTATACTTTGGGATAAGGGTTAGGTAGGACAGATGTGGAAGAAATACCCACATCTCTTTGATTTTAAAAAGAAGAGGGCGACAAGATGAAATTGATTCAAGGCCGAGATCCCTTTTTAGGGGGAAATGCTGTGACAATCCGTCAATTTCAGGTCGTTATTTTATTCTCGAGTATTAAATATAATTTTCATTTTTATGTTGAGATGTGAACTCACTATTAACCGGAAGAAATTAGGGTTTACGTTTGCAAATTAAGTAACGTCAACGAAGAACCGGAGAATCCTACGTTAAGTATCGACGTTTATGTTATCGAATTTCCGTAGAAATATTTTTATTACATTCGTTTTTATTTTTATTTTTTTGTTTCTGTACTTATTTATACTTTTTACGAAAAACGATACAAATCGCTACCTTTTTAAATATCATGACTTTGATAATACCCGCATTTACAAAATGTGGGACAAGTTTTTTTATAACTCTTCCCATTAACCTAAGGGGGATCAAAAGTGGAAGGGATCCACAATTGACCCCCATGTGTCATCCAACCTCACACTATAAACCAACACTTGGCAATTCCCTTCTAGGCATATATATAGCCATTTTGACCATCTCTTACACACACAACTCATCTTTATAACCAAAATTCTGCACTCCTCTCTCCCTCTCTTGCCTTGTGACGCCACACACACTCCACAAACACCAATCTTATAAAAATTTTGAAGATCAATTAATGAGAACACTAGTGAATATGACTACCTAGTGTGTTTCTTGCATTTTGAAGATGATTTAAAGAAGGTTTTTATACAAGTTGGGGCTGAAGTTAAACAAGTTTTTATCAAGTTTTTGGGTAATGAAAATGGTGATCTAAAATAATTTGGGTGAAGATCAAAGTTGGAGTAGAAGGGTTATATTGTTTTTTTTATCAATTGATCATTCTCATCATTTACTTGGGGTAAAACTCTACTTGTTTTCATTATTATTGTATTTTTGATTTCCTTATTGTATATGTAAATGTATGATATATGATGATCAAGAGGTGAAATGGTTCATGCATGCATAGATCTAGGTCAAAAATGGCTTAATCAACTATTGAAACTAGCTAGAAATCACTAAAAATTATAGGCTGATGTTAATAGTAAGTTCTGGAATTTTGAGTAACTTTGAGAGTTGTTTGAATACTCTAAGTTGTAGAAAAATGTCTTGTGATCATGTAGCAAATTGATCCAATGGAATGTAAAATTGATAGTAAGTTATGGACTAAAAACTATTAACTAGTGTTTCTGGAAACTTGCTATACAGATGGCAAAAAAAGTCATACTTACGTACTGAGTTGTGTCACACCCCCAGACGGGGCCTGTACGGAATACGTGTCCGAGGGCGTGATGTCATAACAATCCAATCACAAAGCAATAAAGAACGACCACTAATCATGGACGTTTGAAAAAGTTTACTCATTGCATAAAAGAAAATAAATTTAAGTCTTACAACCCATAATATTTAAGTTATACGTAGCGGAAGCATACCAAAGTTTTGTTAATGACAACGAGTAAATAATAGATATTAAGTTCTTGGAAATTGGCGATGTACATTAGCAATAGACTTCCAGATAGCATCAAGAATCAATCCATGCTAAGCACCCTGAGAAAACATGTTTAAACTTAAACATAATGTTGGTGATTCCATAGTTTAAGTTAATACAAGAGTTGGACCACAAGATTTTCAAAACGTATGCGACTACTATAACAGATAAGCATCACATAAAAGTTATGTTCTGTTGCGTAAGCTCACGCACTAAAGCTAATAATGAACAGGGATGTTAATTATCGCATAGTATTCCTGCCCTTAACCGGTGTCCCAAACCAAAGACCACCATAATGCACAATCGACATGACATATATCCGTTTGTTCTTCGTTAAGTGGAACCAAAGCGGATAGGGATAATTAGTCCCAATAGATCTATTTACTCACTCGCGCTTCCTCAACCGGTCCTCCGGTCGAGAAATTAACAGTTATATGATAATTTTTCGACGGCAAAAGTTAGTAGTGAGTAGTAGGTTTTGTAAGCAAACTTAGGCCAAAACATAAACATGTAAAACTGCGTAAAGAAATGGTGGTCAATAATGTTAAAAGCAAACAATGTTTCTCACCCCAAAGTATAAAGCATTTGTAAATCAGTAAAAACGTGGGGCTATGAACTCACCTTAACAAGGATAAGCGATAACCACAACAACGATGATGGTATAGGGAGGTCTAGCCGCGACCTAGAGTAAATATGGGTATGACTTAGCATTCGGTAAAGTAAACAAGTAAAGCATCCATGTTTATTATTTAAAGCATCCGAGTGTGTTTGCGTTTTAGTAATAAAAGACTTAGATAGATTTATAACATCTTTGATAAATCTCGACACTTGCAAAAAGTTACTATTTATAGAAACCTTTCCTTTTTAGGAAAGTTTTTAGTTTCAAAATGTTTTATTGCGTCCCTATTTTCTTAAGTTTCCATATTTTACAATCGCTTAAACAATCCTAAACCGCCTAATCCTTATGTTTAAATCGCCTAAATGTCCAATTCGTACCATTTTTAATAATCCTACTTTTTATTAAGGTCGGCATCTCAAATAACCTTTCATGACATTTCTAGTTGTTCTAACTAATTACTTAACATTCCTATATGTTTCGCTTGCATTTAAAATATCCAAAATCATCCAAAAGTGTCCGGAAACCCCATTTTTTACTATCCAAAACAGCCCATATTATCATGTTGGGTCGAACAGTTTTCGAGTTTCATTCTTGGCCATAAACTTGGCGATTTTAAGTATGATTTTAAGTACTGTGATATTTGAAAAAATATATATTCGACATAAGTCTTCCAAAAATACTTTTACGCCTATGGAAAACATTTTAAGTCAGCTCAAACAAATTCGTGCGACAGCAAGGTTGTTTTACCGAAATACGACCAAAAATCAACCCAACTCGCATATTAGTGCCTAATCTAGCCCTAATCTTTATTCACCAATAACCAACCAACAAAACTAAACCTTAATCCACCCTAATCTCTATTGTTGCAACTCTCATCAACCCTCAATCTCACCAAGAACATGATATAAAACATAAACATAAGGTTATAACAAATTTTTACTTCCACTTTATAAAAGATGACAAAATATTAACTTATTTCTTTTGTAAAAATAACACAAACACATGGATCTTTATGAACAAACATAGATCTATAAAGAAAATAGATGAAACCAAACAAAGATTCAAGGAACACTTACAAATCAAGAAGAGCAAGTAGTGAAAATACAAGATCTATACCCAAAAACTATAGATCTAAACAAACACCACATAATCTTGCAATCCCCTAATTTTATTATTCTTGAAATCTTGAAAAGAACAACCAAACCAAACTTGTTCTACCTTAGATACCCTTAGGAATGAGGTTGAAATGCTTGGATTGTGAGTTGGATCAAAGAAAATGGAACCCTACTTTGGTGTTGTTGTGCCGTGAGCAAGAGAAAGAAGAAAGAGAGGTGTGAAATTTTTTTGAGGCTAGTGGATGAAAGTATAACCCTAAGTTGAGATGTGGTGTTGTATTTATAGCACATGACTAGGGTTTGGAGGGTTAAGTGCTCACATGTGACCAAGTAAAATAGCCAACACACACTAAAGGGTGTGTGTGTGTTGGTTCGGCGATGGCTAAGCACAAGGACCATAGTAACATTTTTTTTGAACAAGGTTCACTCAAGATTCAAGTTGGTCAAGATGTGTAAGTGTAAATCTCTTTCAAGAGTGTAAGAGATCACATGGCATAACATAGAAAAGGTATGCATGGAAATGATACATCTAGTACTAAAACTTACCATTTATTCATAAGGCACATGTGTGATGAAATCAATAAAGATGCTTAGTATTTAATATAGGGACTTATGGTGCTCTTGTTGTGGTATTAGGCGTCACTCTTGGCCAGACAAAGGGTGTGAACGAAATTTTTGAGTAGTGACACACGAAATATGATAATTAGTTTACACGACAAAGATTTCGAGTTTCGGGCGTTCGTATTGTCAAAAACGCGAAAAACGCAATTTAAAGGATAAAACCCTAAAATTAATATCGAAAGTGATACAATTACAAAACTCAGGAAAGCTAAAATATCCACTTCTCTATTTAAGCCTAAATTAATTTATAACCGATGCGGAAGCGTCTGATGACGTTTCTCAGTTTTTACGCAGTTCAGTTCCCCGAACTAAACTGTCAGATTTACGTTAACGTCTATATTAAAAATTTAAAACTAGATGACCGGAATGGGTCGGAATACTAACCGGGAATTTAGGGGGTGTTATATCCTTTCCCCGTTAAAAGAGCTTTGTCCTCAAAGCTTAGGACGTAGCTTGAGACGCGGATACATGGTGTTAACGAATAGTATGATGAGGGTTCTTTTTCTGCTTTTGGTCTTCGCGTCCCAGGTATACTCGGGACCTCTTCTTAAATTCCAATGGACCTTCACGATTGGAATGCGGCTTTGCTTCAAACGTTTAACTTCGCGGTCCATAATCTCAACTGGATAAGTCTTTTTCTCATCCTAAAAAATATTCTTTCAATGAAATTGTGCGTTTCGTCGCTGTGGATTTTCATCCAAACGGAATAGCGAGCGGTTCAATCGGATAAGCATTCATTTAAGGTTCGAGACGGTCTTATTGAAAGGTTTTCTAAAAATCTTTATGAACACGGTTATGTCTCTGATGGTAATTCTAGTTCCATAATTCGCATATTGCACCGTCCCACATTGGCGAGATTTTAAAAGTCCAATATATCGAGGGTTCAATTTCCACGTTTGCCGAAACGTATTACACATTTCCAGGGCTGATAACTTTCAACATACACCTTATCTCAACTGAAAACTCCTAATGGCTTGCCTCTTATCAGCGGTAGCTCTTTTGCTCGATCCGTGAAGCTTGTTAGATGATGCTTGATTTGGATAATCTTCTCTGTTGTTTCCCCGAACAATTTCTGTTAGTAAGATGAGCGGCTCCCACTCAGCCAAAGTAGGTGACCTGGCATTTGCGGAACGTACAACGCCTTATCTAAGGTGCTAGCTTTAATACCTGTTATGGTAGCTGTTGTTGTAGGCGAACTCTTTTAAGGTAGATTGTTTGTCCTTCCTTCCCGAATCTATCACACATTGTCGGGCATGTCTTCCAATGTTTGGTTAGTCCTCTCAATTTGACATCTATTTTGGGGTGGTAGCCGTACTTTCATCTATTGAGTTCCAAAAAGATTCTTGAAGAGATTGCAGGCAATGAGACACGAACCTGCCATCGGATCAGGATGATCGATAACAGGCACTCCATGTCTCGACGCACTTCTTTAAGTAATGCCTGGTTAGTTTTTTCCATTGGTTCCTTTTCCTTTGCTGGCAGGAAATGAGCAGATTTAGTGAGTCAATCGACTATAACCCAAATCATATCCTGCCCACTTGCCGTCTTTGGTAGCTTTGTCACGAAGTCCATAGTTATGTTTTCCCATTTCTATTCAGGGATTTTTGGTTGTACCAACAGACTGGACGGTTTTTGGTATTCCGCTTTAACCTTCGTGCAAGTCATACACTTTCTCACATATGTGGCAATTTTTTGTTTATGATTGTTTGGGCACCAGTATAGCCTTCTTCAAATCCTTAGTACATTTTGTTCGATCCAGGGTGAGATCGAATTCATTGTGTATGAACTCGTGCATCATCAAAGTCTCAAGTCACCAAACATGGTATCCAGGCTTCTATTCTTCAAAAAACCGTTTGTCTGCACGTGGCTCCAGATTCTTAATAATGCCACTTAAATTTCTGTTACGGAGTTCTATTCTTTTCTCGGCTCTCTACCTGAGCAATCAAGATTCGAGCAGGGAGTTTCACAAACGAAGGTTTAAACCAATTATCATAACCAATGCTCAAACTCGTAGTGGCTTAGGTCTACTCTTTTGGCTCAACGCATTAGCCACCACATTCGCCTTTCCTGGGTGATAACGTAACTCGCAGTCGTAGTCACTTAACAGCTCTAACCATCTACGTTGTCTCATGTTTAACTCTTTCTGATCTAGAATATGTTGCAAACTCCTATGATCAATGAACACAACGCACTTTGTGCCATAAAGGTAATGTATCTACATCTTGAGAGCGAACACTACAACTCCCAATTCAAAATCATGCGTCGTGTAGTTCTTCTTATGGATTTTGAGTTGGCGGGATGCATAAGCTATAACTTTCTTCTTCTGCATCAACACTGCACCTAATCCCTTATGAGAAGCATCACAATATACTACGAAGTTTTCACTTCCTTCGGGCAATGCCAAAATCGGTGCACTACGCAACTTTTGCTTCAATGTTTGGGAAGCAGTTTCCTCCTTTTCACCCCAATTGAACTTTACACTTTTCTGAGTCAGCTTCCTCATAAGCTTGGCAATCTTGGAGAAACCTTCGATAAATCTTCGGTAGTAACCGGCAAGACCTAGAAATTAGCGAATTTCTATTGGAGTCTTGGGTGATTCCCAATCCTTGATTGAATCAATCTTCGCAGGATCAACGTGAATGACTTCACTATCAATCATGTTTCCAAGAAATTGTACCTTCGACAGCCAGAAGTCGCACTTCGAGAACTTGGCGTACAATTCTTCCTTCTTGAGCAACTCTAAAATTAGTCTAAGATGTGCATCATGTTATTCCTTGGTCTTAGAGTAGATCAAGATGTCATCGATGAACACGATCACAAATTTATCTAAGTATGGTCTGCATACTCGGTTCATCAAATCCATGAACACTGCTGGCGCATTAGACAACCCGAAAAGCGTGACTTGAAAATCGTAGTGACCATAGCGGGTCCTAAACGCCGTATTTGAGATATCCTCGTCACGAACTCTGAGTTGGTGATAACCAGACCTCAAGTCGATCTTCGAGTACACACTTAATCCTTGTAACTGATCAAACAAGTCATCGATTCTCGGAAGTGGGTATCGATTCTTTACAGTAAGCATGTTAAGTTCACGGTAGTCGATACACATCCGAAAAGGGTCGTCTTTCTTTTTGACAAACAAAACCAGAGCTCCCCAGGGTGAGGAACTCGGTCTTATGAATCCTTTGTCAGAAAGTTCTTGTAGTTGAGTGGACAATTCTTACATTTCTGACGGTGCTAATCTATACGAGGCTCGAGCTACAGGTGCAGCACCTGGGACTAAGTCAATTTGGAATTCAACTTGTCGTATCGGTGGTAATCCAGGTAAGTCTTCGGGAAAGACTTCTGGAAAGTCTCGTACAGTTGGCACGTCTTCGAGTCGCTTCTCCTTTGACTTGTCTTTGTTTTCTTTCACTGTAACCTGCGCAGAAATAGTTGACAACCTTTCTCCATATACTTCTGGGCCTTTTCACATGATATAATGCTCAACGTTGATTTCTTCTCCTTGTCACTTTTGTCTCCTTGAACAATTAGAATTTTGTTTCCGTAAGGAATACGCACTATCTTCTCGTCACAGACAATCACTGCATGATTCTTTGCTAACCAATCCATG
>BQNB010120128.1:0-17975 GCA_026074375.1 Tanacetum coccineum
TTTGGATGGAGGCGATGGTGGAACAGGTGGTTACACGACAACATCTAATCTTGGTTCGAAATTGGTAGGTTCGCATTTGGATCTGGGATTTAGGTTGAATCGTTTGTTGATTGGTGATTTTGAAGGAGATTAAGATGGTGATAGTCGGTGAATTTATTCATTACATGCTGTAGATCTAAACCTCCGTCAACTAGTTAAGTACACGTTTTGATTTTTAAAAACCAATTAAAGAGTAGGTTTGTTTGGGGTAGGAGAGAAGATACTAAAGAACATTTATGTATAACTTCGCAATTCGTGACTGAAACAAAATTGAAAAAAAGTTCGTTAGAATCACAAATCATATATGATTTTATGATATATGATTTTATGAAATCATATATGATTCGTTATACGAATCATATATGATTCGTTATACGAATCATATATGATAAGTTTCTAGAAAGTTAAAATCTGTCACCCGTCTACTCAAAAGATACAAAAAATACTCGTCCGATGGTGGTATTTTTGTCAGTGTGACGATTTACGTTTGTTTAATATTTTATTTTTGAAAAAAAGGTAAATGAGTTTTTTTTATTTTTGATGAAAAAATAGACGGTTTGAGAGGGATTTCATTGGATCTAGACAAAATATATGGTCTATGTTGAAGCTTAACTCCTGTTTAATATTTGTGTTTTTCTTATACCCCTTATTGTGAGGACCTCATTTTAAAGGTCTTTGTTTTGCTACAAACGGTTTTTTTTTCTTTTAATATAATTTTATGAATTACGTGTGCTTTAAATAATAATGCGGGTTAACTGCATGGATTTTTTTTATTAGCTATATTTGTGCGAGTTTATTTTTTCGGTGTCATGTTAATAGTGCGGTTGATTTTTTTCGGTATCAGTTTTAATAGTATTTTTTTTCATTATATGAGTTTATCCCGCGCGTTGTTGCGAAGCGTTTTATATAAATATTTTATTTTTTTTGCGAATTTTTTTTTTTAGGTCTTACTGTTAATTAGTTTCTTTTTTTTTTATGGGCGTGCCACCGTTGTAATGCAATCTAAGAGTTGTACGTTGTGACCCGTCGATTTTTTTAAAGTTATAGTATCGAAGATGTCTCCGCAAGTATTTTTTTATCTGAATAAACGTATTTTTTGTAATATTTCCCCCTCCTAATTGTGCCAAATTTTTAAAAAAAAAATAAGGTGCCGCTCAAATGGAAGCCCAAAGTGGGGGACCAAATTAAGACCATCGACCCACTGTCAAAAACGACACCTGTTGGACGAGGACTGAGTATACAACAATATAATATCCATCAGGAATAATCTTAATCAAAATGATTTCATTAAATTGACTTGGAGGCGAAAAAAATAAAAATAATCGAAACCCTCACCCACCGAGCAAGTTTCTCTATTAAGAGTTGGGTCAATAAAGATAAAGAAAATAAAAAATCAAGTCTAGATATTCATTTTACAATCAGGATGAGAAAAATCAATTTACATCCTATTTTCAAAAATTAAATATATCTCATATTCCGTCGATCGTGAAGTCAAAGTAATTACACCATCACATCAAGCATAAAATAATCTTTTATCGAGAGACACTTTTATATACTTTTAATGATTTCTTCCGAATTCTTTTTGTGAGTGTTGGAATTTACGTTCTGATGTGATTTGTAAAATCAAATGTGATTATGAAAAAAATCACATATGCTTTGCAATATGAAAAATCACAAGTGATTTGTGATTTAAACTTTAATACTCATATATCATATGTGAGTTGGTATTTTCAAAAATATTAATAATTATTAAGAAACAAAAAAAAATAGTTAATCGGAAGTATGTCAAAGTGCCGTCAACTGAAAAAAAATGTATATTCTCTTAATGATTTAGTGTTTGTAAATAATCTATTTTCAAAAAGGAAGTTGGAAAGTGAATTTTTTATTTTGATGAAAAATGAATAACTATAATTTCTCCATTTAAATTTTTGATTTTTTTTGTTTGGATTTTTGTTAATCTTTATATTGAACTCACTGTTGTACAGTACATTATTATTTTTCATTATTAATCCTTGCTTAATATTTAGGGAAAATGATAACTATATGTATCCCATAGTTTTGTCATTGAATTTTTTTTATATGTATAAACAATATTTTTTTGCTTTTTGTGTGCTAAACTCATTTTAATAGCAATTTTATGTGACTTTTAATGACCATATTTGCCCATCATGTGTAGTACCCGGAGGGGCAAAATGGCATTACTACATGAAAAAGTGCATAAAAGTGGAGTTAAGTACATAAAAAATAAATTATTGTTCGACACTATAAGAAAGAAATTCGTGGACAACTATGATACAATAAGCATCGTATGTAGCCCAATAATATAAAACCGAATTTCGATCAAGTAAGTTGTATACAGCTCAAGGGGATGCTGGGCCGCACTTTAATCAAGTCCATAGCCTATAATATTCAAGGCATCGAAGTCGTAGAAAACCTTGGGGACCGAGTTTCTCATTCGTTCAACAGACTACCGGAGAACTGAGAAGCCTTCCCGCAATCGGTTATACTACAACGGGATCGTAATGTCGATACACCATGGCGAATTATAGAATTGAAGATTTAATGGTTAATATCTGTGAAAGATGACCACGCACTACCCTAAACAGGACGTAGATTGAAAACGCTCAGGATATAAGTGGTGGGCACTCTGCTAACCGCGAGGTCATCCGATGCACAATCTTCGATCTTATGGGATAAGAATCTTCCGCAAAGTACTCGTTGACACCGGGTTAATAGTAAAGTTGTGATCGGTTACGGAGATTGTAAGTACACTACGGGAGAAACCAAGTGCCTGTGATCAACATACGGAACAGCATTGAGCCCCCCATACTCGTTATTGCTCAAATTAGAGGCTTCTTGTTATGGAATATTGTGTTTGAAGAACTATGGGATCAATCGGCCCTCTGGAACGTTTCAATCCGACGCAAACTAAATGTTGCCTCCGATCCTAAAACTTTCTTTTATAGGTCTATAAATAGCCGAATTTAGTATTGGGCTGGTTTTTGACCAAACATGATGATTGCAAGGTTGTGGGTAGATCCCTGCTATGCCCAGGAAATAATTTATGCTGATTACAATCCAGTAGTTACTCGTTAAATCGAATTCATGGAGTGTAATCGCTTCACCAACTAGTCCTTTTCGGTGTTAGTTTTCAAAGGCATGTGTACCAGAAGGAAAAGGACATTGGATGGTAGATCGTCGAAGAAGTTTTATTATGACAATGAGCCTGTTTGGCAACAACTTTTGTGAAGCTTTTTTGGAGCTATAAGCTTTTTGTTACAAAAATAATCTCTTTCAAAACAAGTAGCTCTGTTTGGTTGCATCAACTTCAAGCTTTTATTTTAAACAAGTAGCTCCTAAATGAAAAGCTGATTAATGAAGCTTTTAAAATTGTTAAGAGCTGTTAAAACTATTAATTACTAATATACCCGCAATCATAGTGAAATTTATTTTTTTTGTCTATTGGTGTTGTGTGTTATTTTTTTTTAAATATGTCCTTTTAAATCATTTTACATCTTATAATTACAGTCAACAATTAATTTACCAAACACTTTTATTGAAAAAAGATACAGCTTGTAGCTTATGATAATAGCTTTGCAGTTTACAGCTTACATCTTACAGCTTACAGCTTAAATCTATTTTTGCCAAACATACCCTGAGTTTGACTACGCTTTTGTTAAGACGATTAAATATCCGGAAAATATTAACCATCTCGGCTAAAAAGAAACATAGCATTAACAATTTTCAATGGTTCTCTGGCAGTAACTTTTCCGGTCCATGTTCATACATGTCTTTGGGTGATGAATGAGTATGATAATATTCCATCTTGGTCTGAAGTTTTTAAATTAGAAACTGGTAGTCCTAAGATACGCAACATTTTGCAACCAATCACCAATGGTGTATTATTTATACACGATAGTGATAAGGCGTTCATCCTAAACCCTGGCAATGAAATATCGATATTTACTATTACTAGAGTTATAGTTGTATGTAATCACGTTTATGCGACATAAATTTAAAGTAAAATTGATTTTTAATGAAGGGATAATTCCATATATACTAAATAAAAATAATCATAATTTCATATTTACCATATGAAATTTTACGGTCAAAGTTTATGAAAAAAGAATTCAAAAAGTCAAAAATGGACACTTAATATGGGACGGAGGGAGTAATTTTTTTAGAGTTAATTACATGTTTGGTCCTTGTGGTTATGGCCAAATTGCATGTTTCGTTATAGTAAGTCAATAATTACACCAAACGTCCCTGTGGTTGGCCAAAAGGAGTTAATCGGTCATTTGACCTTTTTTCCATCCATTTAATCGTTAACTTCCCTTACCGTCAGGGGTATTTTTGTCCGTTCACATATATAATCACACCTAACTTGTACCACCATTTGACTATTTGACTTATAGTCAACATTTAATTACATACCTCGTCCATTCTTGTTCACCTCCCTCTCACACATGAAATCCCTAAACTTGTTCTTTACTGACTGATCATGGTGAAGCAAAGTTTTGATTTGAATGTGCTTAAAGATAGCTCAAACACTGATGAAACTGCACAAAACGGTAAGAACATAGTGCATTTTGGTGTTTACTTAAAGTTTGTTCTTATTTTTTAGAGAATGTACAATTGTTGTTAATGTTACGTGGTTATAATTGCAGGTGGTAACCCTAAGTCAGTCACATTTAAAATCCACCATGGCGGGTTCTTTACACCAACACCTAACATGTCTTACATTGGTGGACAAGTATCATCAATTAATGTTATTGATTGATGAGTTTTGTTTACATGACCTTAAAGATATGATAGTTAAGTTTATAATCCTGAGATGAAGTTGTTTACAAAAGTTTGGGAAAATAGAATTTATATTTGTTACTGGTTGACATCCATACCTATGTGAAAAGCCTTGAATTGTTAGATAGATGGATTGATTGTGAGAAAACCACTTCTCTAGGACCAAAAAGAAGAATCATAGAAGAAAATACACATCACTCGGCTAGATACAACAAAAACAATACCCTTGATTGGACTAGATGATGATGATACACTTCATTGGGCGCATAATTATATAAGTGGTTTGATTGGTGGAAAATAGATTGTAACAGACTTAATACTGGTATTAGAACATAAGTCCGGTAGTAAAGTTATGTTCTGAGAGTATTGCTTAAAACTGGCAGTAACTCATATAGTACTGGTAGTCTGGCAGTACTAGAGTTAGTACTGGTCCATGAGTTAGTTAAGTCTGGTTCACAGTTAAGTCTGTGTTATGTAACAGAATAGTAATAGTTATCGTAGAGATATCTTAGGTAGATACTAGGAAAGGATAATTATTTATCCCTTTGACACGATTGTAAACCCAACCCTAGATGTTCCTTGTGAATAACAGGAACCCCTAAGGCACATGTTAAAAACTACGGATTGAAATAATATCAATAGAAGCATTAGAGCTGAGATAGCACTTGAGAATGATTGTTCTTCTTAATCTTGTGTTAAGTTCCCATTAACACTTGATATTCATAGTCAGTGTCTCTCATATAGTTGATTTGGATTTATCCAAGTTATCTATCGTCTTACAAAGGCTAGTCAGATCCTATACCAAGGACTACCAAGTAGTATCAAGCCTTTAGAAGGAATCTAGAAAGAAAATCACAAGATCACAACAACACGCTCCTACAATTCTATACAAAATGGCTCAACTCTCAATGATGAGTTCTCACAACATCTCAGTGATATGAAGATTCAAACCATGAGGATGCATCAGACACTGTGCCCTGCACCCGAAACTACAACAACAATGATTCTCAACCAACTGCAATTCAAATATCAAACTCCCAATTCTAAAGAAGGAGGAGTATGATATATAGGCAATAGAGATGGAGCATTACCTTGAATACATTGACAATGAAGTATGGAAGGTAATTCAGAATGGTAACTCCAAGAAGAGAATTTAACTGGCAAGGGAGGTATTGTTCGAAGTACTTTTTACCCAGTTACTTCTAGCAGAAATGCAAGCTGTTGAAAAGGAAAGAATCAAAGAATATCTTACTGATGGCCATGTCCCCAAAAACATATGAGAAGATTTCATGGAATGGATGAGGCAAAAGAGAGCTGGAAGCCATCAGAACGAGGTTTGGGTAATGCAATTCAAAGAAAATACAGAAGGCTGTTTTTCAAACAACTTATTGAAGCATTTAAATATCCAATTCAAAAGGGCTAGAAAAGGGATATGATAATTTCCAACATTTACGTTCTTCACTTGGAACTCATGGTGCCCCCCCCTTTTGTGAAGTATCAACAGAGGATGCAAATCATAAGTTTCTTAGATCTTTGCCCCCAGCATGGTCCAATCTGGCAATGACAATGAGAACTAATCCAGAGATTGACACTTTATCTATTAATGATTTGTACAATAACCTTAGAGTGTTTGAGCAAGAAATTCAAGAGCTTCAAAAACTTGCTTTAAGTCTCAAAATGTTCCTTGTTTCACCAAAGCAAAACGTAGCACATTAAAGCTAAGTCTGGTTTTTTTTATTACATAGTGCCTACAATACTCACTCCTTCAACTTCTTCAACCAATATTCCTTAAAAAGAAATGTCTTGCGGGTTTGCTGATGAAGTAATCTATTCCCTCTTTGCTAAACAATCAGAGGACAGGGACTTACTTCATGAAGATTTGGAACAAATTGATGATGTAGACATTGAAGAGATAGACATAAATTGGCAAATAGCAATGATTGCTATTCGAATGAAAAGTTCTATAAGAAACAAAGGAGATTCGAGTGGATGGAAAAAACACCTGTTGGTTTGACAAAAAAGTAGCTGGATGCTTCCAATTGTCACAACACGGTCACATTGCTAGGGAATGTACAACAAAGGGGACACATAGATGGAAAAGAAGAAGAGAGACTCACTTTATCAATACATCAAAAGCTGGAAGCAAGAGAAGATCAGATGGGTATGCTGACAATAGATGATGGATTGTCAGTGGGGAGAACATACTGAAGCTCAAAGAGACAAAACATGCACTTTGGCTATCAGCTCAAAGCATGAGGAACTTTGTGGTTACAACTTACATTGATTCAGATAATAAGCTAAAAAAAAATGTGTGATGAACAAATGCATCAGTTAGTGAATCAAGAAGCAAAATACTTGCTTAATATCAATGTGTTGAAAAAACTAGAGCTCACTTGTACTTTCAAAAACAACAACTTTCTCTAAAAGAAACACTTACCTTTCAGGCTAAGACATATATGAAAAAGATGAAAACTTAACAAGATATATAAAAATAAAAAAAAAAAATAAGAAATATAACTGAAAGCTGTCCATAGAAAAGGAACAATTGCAAAAACATTAGATTCATAGAAAGATTCTTCCAAGAATCTTTAGAGATTAATTGAGTCTGACATGAGTTCAAATAGTAAAGTTAGCTTAGGATTTGAAATACAATCAAACAAAGAGGTTCTAAGTTATGAGGAGGAAATGAACTTTTCTGTTTTTAAGGTTCAAATATAAAAAAGCGATCAATTGGAAAACCATCATACAAAGAGTTTTACAAAAGACTAATGATTTTAAAGTGTTCCCACATCCCTAGAAATGGGATTATACTCTCTAAACCACAAAAGAAATTTGATTCTTTGTAGTGTACGGGGGTAAAAAGGGTCCTCAAAAACCGAAATTAGTGTCTCAGATGACAATTCTGTCTTAGAAGCATTCTACCTGTTAATCATAGGACATGAAGATCTTGGGATATACCTCTTGAGCACTCTTTTGAGACTGAATCAGAAAGTTTAAGTGAACCAAATGAGATGTCTAAGTCAAGGTTGGAAATTTCTAATGAAAAAGTTGTGTCTGAATTACTAGAAGTTGAACCTAGTTGTGCAAAACACGTAAAAACTCCTAGGGCAACCCGCACAGATAAAGAAACTCAAAAAGTTAAGGAAGAAATGGAATGGTATGAATGGAAAGAGAACTAGGGGAAGGTTACTCTTTTACAAAGAAGAAATGTTTTGTTTGTGGTAGTCTAAGTCATTTGATTAAAGATTGTGACTATTATGAAAAGAAAATTGCAAAGGAAGCTGAGGTTAAGAGAGTTGTTAATACTGGTAATTAGATGGAAAAACTAGTTTGGACAAAAGCTAACAGGGTCAATCACTCAAATAAATTTGTTCCTAGATCAGTACAACTTAATGCTGGTAGGCCTAAAGTTAATTCTGTTAGGCCTAATATTAATACTGGTAGGACAAATATTAATTCTGTTAAGGCCAGAGTTAATGCTGTTAGACTTACAGTTAATACTGCTAGATCTAGACAGCCAGACTCTCACAAGACTCAAACAGGTAATCCCCAAAAGATCACAGATGAATCAAATTAATCAAAGAAGGGATTTTTCAAAATCACATTCATCTGTAAGAAGACCCTTTGCAAAAACTACAGCACAAATGTCTCATTCTAATGCTGTAATGGGAAGTTGGGATAAGTGCTGTTTAATACCGTGTTCACCAATTATAATGGGAGGACCCCTAGCCCAAACTTCCATTAAAACAGTGGACCCACTTTTTAATAGAACTGTTGAATGCTAAAGGTCCACAAGCAACCCAAGCCTGCACAGGCCTGGGTCCCGAAGAGAAACTAATTTCTCTTTTTCAGGTCCAGGAACATCCATTAAAACATGGTAAGATAGAAGGTATAATTTGATAGGGATGCTCAGGGCACATGACAGGTAACAGGATCAACTGAGATATTGAAAGATTCAATGGGGGAATCTGTTACCTTGGAGGTACAAAGCATACATATCTGGTAAAGGAAAAATAAGAGTTGTAATTTAGAATTTTTGATAGTGTGCCTTTTGTAAAAGAATTAGGCATTTTAAACCTTTTCTCATAGCACATAGTATGTGAGAAGCACACAAGGTTCTTTTTACTGAAACTAATGTCATTGTTGTAAATCTTCTGACTGTAAGAAGCCTAGCTGAAAATCAATACTCTTAAAGGTCCCCTAGACACCACAATATGTACAGTTTTGATATGAACCCCATACTCCTGCAAAGGTTTTGCCTGTTTTGATTGCTAAAGCCCCATCTGATGAATCCTAAATATGGCATAAAGTTAGGTCTTATCAATTTTAAAAATATAAACATACTTGTGAAGGGAAACTTTCAGAGGTCTACCTTCGCAAGGTTTTCAACATGACCAGACACATGTGGTCTGCCTAAAGGCAACAACACAGGGCCTCCCTGCAAGGCCACGTTAGAAAGATTAATCACTGTGGTCCTCATTCACACCTTGCATATGACTTTTTGTCCTACTTCGGTGAAAAGTATTAATCATGTAAGTTATAGCCTTGTAATTACGGATGATTGTACCAGATTTAGTTGGTATTCTTTTTGCCCTCTTAAGAGGATACTAGTGGCATTCTTCAGACCTTTATTTATGGCAGATTGAAAACAAGCTTAGGCATAGTGTTAAAATCATTAGATCAGATAATGGCACTGAATTAAGAATATAACATGGCTTAATGTTGTGGAAACAAGGAATAAAACATGAGTATAGTACTGCCAAGAACCTCCACAACAAAATGGAGTTGCTGAAGAGAATGAACAAAAACCCTAATTAAGGCCTGTAGAAACAATGCTACAATTCCTCTTACCAACCCCTTTTGGGCAGAAGCAGTTAGTACGGTCTTGCTAATCTTGTTAATAGGGTAAGAAGTGACAAAACCTCAAAACCAAACTCTTTATGAGCTTTTCGTTTTGCCACAAACCAATTATTAGCTATATCAGCCCTTTTGGGTGTCATGTTACCATTCTAGATACTTAGTTGTGCTTGGCAAGTTTGATGGAAAATCTGATGAAGGATTCTTGGTTGGTTACTCACTAAATAGCAAAGCCTATAGGGTTTATAATTTAGTAACCAAAAGAGTAGAAGGAAATCTGCATGTTAATTTTCTTGAAGATAAACCTAATGTCAAAGGAGTAGGTATTGATGGATGTTGATATTGACTATCTTACTGATTCTATGAACTATATTCCTGTATCTTTGGAGAATCAAGCTAACCCACATGCAGGTGCTTCAAATTATCGAACAGTGCAGGTACTTTCACAAACCTCCAAGATGAATCCTCGTGGATGAGATTAGCTTATTGTTTGTACCGTTCACTGTGAGAAGATAAGAAAAAGCTGCATCAGAAATCTTTCACAAATGCAAAGAAAGATAGATCTTGACTGAACTTGCAACAAGAGAAAAGGATTCCTCAACAGATACTTTAAGAGAATAATACTAAGGTCAAGCTTTTAGGAAGAGAGTTGAAGAAATTTGCTCTAAAAGCATTTAGGAAAAGTAATCTGAAAACATCACTACCACACTAATTCAGTTTATACTGGTAGTGACAAGTTAGACTGGAGTTTTGATCATGATGATTCACCCTATGCAGAGCTCGGAATCTTTCACCAAGTTCTGACACAGGAAATTTTTAATGAAGGCCCATCTTATGATGAGAGGGTATGATAACTGCTTCCAACAGCCTGCCAACAGAAATTAAAGTCAGTCCTACTCCTACACTTAGGCTTTAAATATTCACCAAAAATCAAATACATTGTAATCCTAAGTCAGCCTGTGCAAACTAGAAGCAAAGCAAAACAAATCAGGAGGGGCCTCATGCTCTTCACATCATATTTCAAAAAGCAGGTAAAGAAACCATCACAAAGAACAACAACATTGTTTGTTTTGCCTTTTTTTCCCTACTCAGGAGAAAACCTAAAAAAGGATAATTAAACGTTACAAGATGACATTGGTGTCAAGCATGCACGAAGAACTGTTACAGTTCACGACAACAAGTATGGGTCTGGTAGATCACTCTTGGAATGTGAAGGTATTGGTACAAAATGTCTACATGAACAAAAAGATGAAAGAGGTGTGGTTGTGAGATTAAAGCAAATGTGGCCAAGGTATACACAGGAAGAAGGTAATTGACTAAGATTAGGTTTTTGCTCCCTGTTAGCAAGAATAGCACTATCGTTGTTTTAGGCCTTTGCCTTATTTATGGGGTCATTTTAAAAAGGTTAACAAATTCCAAATGGATGCAAAAAGTGCTTTTCTTATGGCACTATAGATAAGAGGTTATGTCTCACAACTCCTGTTATTGTTGATCTTGATCATCCTAATAATGTTTATAAGGTGGTTAAAGCTTTGTATGACTGCATCAACTCCTAGGAGCTGGTATGCACTTATCAACATTCATACAGAAACATGATACAAGAGGGGCACATTGACAGACGTTATTCATTAAAATGACAAAAATGATATCATGTTGTTTACAGTGTATGTTGATGATATCATTTGTGGTTCTACCAACAATCTTGGTGTGATGATTTTGAAAGCTGGATGAAAAGCAGATTTACAAAATGATTCCATGGGTGAACTCACCTTTTTCTTAGTCTACAAGTCAAAACAGAACCAAGAGAGGAATCTTTATATCTCAGGACAAGTATAGCTGAGATACTCAAGGAATTTGAATCTTGTAAATGTGAAAGCTGCAATACACCCCATGGAAACCAAAGGTGCCTCTGACAAAGATGAGGAAGCTATTGAGTAGATGTACACTGTACAATCTATATAGGTTCCCTCCTGTATTTTAAACTTCCTCTAGAACCTGACATTAATTAATGGAGTATGGATTTGTTCACGTTTTCAGGACTCCCAAGATTCTCATCATCAAGCTGTCAAGAGAATCTTCAAAGATCTCAAGGGCAAACCACAACTTGGCTTCTGTTATCCCTAGAGAATCACCCTTTGACTGAAGCATCCTCTATAGTGACTATGGTGGGTCCAACCTTGAACAGAAATCCACAACAGGTGATTGTCAATTTCTTGGACAAGAGACTTATCTCATGGCCAATGTAAGAAATAAACAATATGGCTACTTCAACAACTAGCTGAATAGTAGCTGCTGCAAATTTGCGGTGGACAAGTAATGTGGTTCAAAATCAATTGCTGGGACTATGGTTTTTTCAATTTCATGAATACCAAAAATCCACAGTGATAATGAAAGCACTAAATGCACTGCCTTGTGAAAAACCCCATGTATATCAATCCCCAAGACAATGCACATCAGAGATACGCACCACGTTATAAGCAGACTGTTATGAGAAGAAGCTCATGAGTTTTTGTGGAAAAAAATTCACAAACAGACTTAAATGTAGCTGACCTAGTAGACCATACCTATTTGATGGACCACGGTTTAATTACGTGGTGGTTTAGCATGTGGATGATAAACCCATAGCTAACAATTCAGGGGAGGCTTAAAGTGTAATTTGTTTAAATTCATGGTAACCAGTAGCTTAATACTGTTAGTTAGGTCATATTAATACTCAGTAGTTAGGTAGTATTAATTCGGGAGTTTTTGGTATCATTAATTCTGTCTATACTAACACTTGCATCATGTTTGTTTTCTTGTTTTAGACTAATTTTGTGCAGGCATAACATGGATGTGCAGATGCACGGCAGGCGTGATAAGGGTTTAGTGTTTTGTACATCTTCAGTACTACTTTAATTCTGGTTGAAAAAGAAGTTAATTCGGGTTGATGCTTAATTAGTTCTGGTTGACCCTAAATTAAGTATTATTATGTAATTTTTAAACCGGTAGGGTATTATTAATGCTGTTGCGGGAAATTTGACTATTCTTCTGTTTATCACTGTTTGAAATGTTGCCGTTAAGATTTAATATGACGCTATTATCCGTTTCTCGAGAAGCTATATATAATAACTTTGAGTTTCTCTTATCATACTTATCTTTTAGTGCTAATCTCCTTTTCACAAAGTATAAAGCATCCTTTACTTTATTCAAACAACACTAGTCAAGCTCCTGTTTACCACATATTACTACCTCACCGCATCAAAACCCAAGTATGAGACGATTGTCCAATGGCCCAATAAAGTATTGGGACAAACACAATCAAGTGGGGTTTTTTGCGAAGCCTGAACGAAAGGCCGGGTTGCTGAGAATAGTGGATTTTCTCAAGGTTCCAACATCAGGTATGCTTAAACTTCGAATCCAACTATCTATATTCCCTGTAAACACAGTTTGGCAGACTGCTACTACCAATACTAAAGCTGATGGGACTCTAGAAATAAATGCAACCATTGATACCATCGGGTATACAATCACTGAGGTGTCTATTAGAGATACACTTCAATTAGCAGACGCCACAGGGATCACAATGTTGCCAAATGATGAAATTTTTTAGGGATGGGCAAATAGGGATCCTACTGATGAACCTTTACTTTTGGAAAAGTTTGTTCACACCCAATAAAGATAGTTATGTCCTACCATCTCTTGCACTGATATAAGCCTCTAAAAGTGTGATTGGATCAATCGGTAGCAATATGCCACTCTATAATGCTTTGATTTGTCTAGCCACTGCTAAGTTTTATTATAACTTTTTCAAAACTTATTTTGATGTATAGTGGCAAATTTGAGAAAGACACAAAAGTTTTTGATGTATCCTCCTTTTCTGCAAATGATTTTGAATATTCCAACGGACAAACAAACACCTTTATCTGGCTGTGAGCCTGGGACCAAAAAAATCTTTGGGAAGATAAAAAGGGGCTTTCGGGGGGACCAAGACCTTTAGTGACCTGCTATTTTACTTGTGCTACTAACCAAAATCAGTCAAGAACATGATCGTGGCCTTCAATCCCAACCATCATCATCCACACCTCCAGTACCATCTACATCATCACCTCTAGTACAATCTCCACCTCCCATACCAGCATCCATACCTACACCTATACCTATTCCTGAAACTGAACCTGAACCATTTGAGCACACCTTTGAGGAGCCATCTCCTGTCCACTAACACTTCTCACCCCCACAAGAACAGGCCCAAGGCCAAATGTCTATGGATGATTTACTTCAGGTAGTTCCTCACTTGATATCAAAAGTGACAGCTCTGAAACGATCGCAAACAAACAGCTTGACAATGGAATGCACTTGTAAGTAGATCACGAAAGTGAAGAAGCTGGAAGGGTTTTTGAAGAGGAGAAATATGGTTTTATCAGACTCTGAAGGGGAAGAACCTGAGGCTCAGGGGAGGAAGAGTCAAGATGATCCTCTAGATTCTTTGGTACAAGGACTGTTCTCCCTTCTACTTCAAAAGTAAATGCTTCAGGGGAGAACAATGAAGACATAAGTCAATACTCTGAAAGCAGCCAAACTCGCTCCAGGGTTGCCTTTCTAAAGCCAAAGTCCATTGATAAGGGGAAGAGAATATAAAGAAAAAAGAGACTAAAAGGACAGAAGAGGTAGTCCTACAGCTTTGGATTTACAAGAAAGATTTTGATACTGTGCAGAAGAAGTAATAACTGCTAAGAGTAATACTGGCAGTATTAAACTTATATTGTTAGTGAACAAAGTGAGTCTGTTAGTGATAAAAAGTTCGACTCCTTCTCCGATAAAGCAAATACAGGAAAGCTCCTATGATCAGTAAAGAAACTCTAAGAAGTCAAAGGAAGCAAATTTTTACAGGAGGAAGCTAGCCTTGCTGAAGCAATCAGATTGGATACTTTACAAAAAGAAGAGGTATGGCTAAACAAGTACATTTGGATTCTCTCCTAGCAGAAAGAATTGCAGAAGAAGAAGAATTGAATGAGCAACAAAAGAAAAGAAAAGCTCAAGTTCAGTTTGAAGCTCAGCATTACACAGATGAAGATAGATTTAATGTAGAGCAAAATTAAAGCAAATAGCCGAGTTGCAAAAAGCATGCTAGGAATGACTTACAAGGAGAAGATTTTGGCCAAAGAAATGTTGAACTTTAAATCAAAGGAAGAAATATTTATGCAGAAGGAAAGAAGGGCAAGAACTAAAAGAAATAACCCAAGACCCAAAACACTGAAGACTTATATGATTGATTTAACTTGAGAATCGGGGACAGAGAAGTTACTCGCGTGAAGAATTTGAGTTTTGAAGAAGGTCAAGAAGGAATTTATGATCAGCTTGTTGAAAACAGGTTTGAATCTTTGAACAATAAATATTGAAGCCACTAAACTAGTTCAAAAGATTCTGGAGAAGAGCTTCCGACAAAGACTTCAAAAAGACTGAAGAGTGATGAAGCAAAGGATGTTGAGTCAACCAAGAAGTCTAGAAAAAGAAGAAAACAAATAAAAAGGAAAGGATTGCATAAAGACCTTGATAAGGATGATTCTGAAGATTCAGATGAAGTTGGTGAACAAGAAGAGTCTGTCACAGGTATTAAAATTCTAATTAATCATGTTCCTGTAGCTATGAAATCACCTAGTATAGCTACCTATAAGATCATCAAGCAAGGAGAAAAAGGAGTGTACCAAATAGTTAGGGAAGAATGAACAGAAAAATTGTACATTAATTTTGGTGCTATGCTGAAAGGATATAACTAAAGATGATCTATTTGTTATATCAGGATTTGATAATGAATAATATGGATGATGGACCAGAGGAGAGCTAGGAGAAGGTATTGGAATATATTAAAGAATATGTTTAAGAACCTCTAGTACAGATCCTATTTGAGTGCATTAGGTCAGCAAAGGTCATAAGTTAGAGATATTATGAACTTATAGAGTACATTGTTTGAACTTAGAGTCAATGGATGTATATATGCTAATTGAAAGACAATATCCATTATCTGCTGAGATGTGCAAAGCCATGCTAGACAAGAAACTACAAGGAGGAAAGCAAGATGAGAATTGCTATAAAATGTTGAAAATGATGGAAAAGCAGGCTGGTATTTAGGAAGATGAAGTTGAAGATTAGACAGTCTAGGATAGAAATGAGAAGGATAACACTTGGTGGAGGTGCTATGCACTAACACAACAAATGATTATCAGTTCACCATGTCTAACAGACATAAGGACGGGCTAGTCCAGGAGCAAACGGCTCTTGGTAAAGATTTCTCAAATCCGTTCTATGGTTGACAACTTGCAAATAAGTTGTATGGTTTTCAACTTACCAACTCTATTTAAAGTGAAGATTGCTAGCCCACAGTTTATGTTTGTGGTAAAGGCTGTGGAAAATCATAACTAGTCCATAAGATTATGACTTATGGTAAAGACAAATTGCAAATCCATATTAGATGGTTGACACTTTACTAAAAAGTGGATGGTATATCAGCTCACCAAGTTTCATATACAAAGAGTTGACATGGTTATCAATCCACCATGGAATTTACCTTTTCTAGGTGCCAAAGGATTGACTAGCCCGGCGCAAACGGCTTACAGGTAAAGGCATATCAAATCCCGTTTATGGCGGTAATGTGTTAGCAAAAACCAATGGTCTTGAACGCACCAATGTTATAATGTACGAGAGTTGAAATGGTTTTTTCAGTCAACCAAGAACATGGCACCTTTCTGGTGGCCAAAGGACTTGACTACTCCCAAGTTAATGCTAACTATAAAGAGACATCCATATCCATTTAAAATTTTCAATGATTCACCTCTCACAGAGTGTAACACATCTGGATGTGATGAGAATAGACGAAACTAGATGAATTGATGTACATAATTCATTGTTTGCGAAATGATGGTTTGCTGAAATGATGGATTAGCTGAAGAAATTTGAAGAATAGTGGCTGAGCAAAAGATTAACAAGAGATAATTTGAAGTGTTTGCAGATCAAGAATAACTTAAAGGAGTCGATTACAACATCCTCAAAAGCTTAAAGTATTGCAGTAAAGATCAGAATTTTGAAGAACTAGACGTTCCAAGTGAAGATCAAGTTAGGGTGGATTGTTGGAAAATAGATTGTAACAACTTAATAACTGGTAGTATAACAGTTAAGCCTGGAAGTGACTCAGTTAGTTACTAATAGTAATTGAGTTTAATACGGCAGTACTTCAGTAGTACTGGTAGTCTTAGGCAGTACTAGAGTTAGTACTGGCATAGTTAGTTAAGTCTGTTCATTAGTTTTAAGTCTATTTATGTAACAGAATAGGTATAGTTATCTTAGAGATATCTTAGAGAGATTATCTTAGGAAAGGATATATATTATCCTTGACACGATTGGAAGCCCATAGGGGTCCGTGGTGTATAAAAGAGAACCCTAAAGGCACAAGGTTAAAAACTACGTGATTGAAATATATCAATAGAAGCATTAGAGCTTAATAGCAATTTAGAATTATTGTTTCTTCTTAATTCTTGTGTTAAGTTTCTGCATTAACACTTGATATTCATAGTCAGTGTCTCTCATATAGTTGATTTGGATTTATCCAAGTTATCTATCATCTTACAAAGGCTAGTCAGATACTATACCAAGGACCTACAATGGTGTTGATGACTAGTGAATTGAGAAAATTATTCTGGCCACACGTGCGACTCAAATATGTTTTGATGATGCCTAACCTTTCAACCTTCTCACTCTATTATCACGTTTTAGTTTCATAGCTACCAAAGGTAGGTCTCTAATTCCCACTCTTTGTAAGGCCTCTGATTTATTAAGATTTGTTTTCCCTTTTTTTTGGTATCTATAGTTTCTGACACATTGAATGACTAATCCACGAGGTTTGAACTCACCGCCACACAGACTCAAACCAAGATAAAACCCTCCCTTTTTCTTTCAAGTTTTAACTTTGCGTGATGCTTCTATAGTATGACCTCGAGCTAAAAAACTAAAATATCTAAACCTTGGTAATTTTGTACGATTTTTACTGTTAGCTAGTTCACATAAGATGATAATAATCACCATAACTACTTTGACTGCATGTATGTGAGTATGTCTATATCACAAAGTAACCATTTTAATCACTGCTTATATGAAGGTTCTAACATAACATAGATTATAGTATACTGCTTAAAGGTACTAAAATAACATAGATTATACATATAAAAATTCTAGAGTAAACTGCAAAAATCATCCCTGTGGTTTGTAGTTTGTGACACTAATCATCCCTAGCCGATACTATTGGCACT
>BQNB010120129.1:0-5000 GCA_026074375.1 Tanacetum coccineum
TATTCAAATTCCCAGATTATGGCAGAATTTTGTAGTAACTTTACAACCACTAATAAAATACTAAAAGACCTCTATGTACTTTCATATTGCATCCACATCATCTTTAATGAGTTGTGAAACTACAGTATTTTTTAGAAAAATTGATAATAAGTATAACTATTTTTTAAAAATTCAACAACACAAAGTGTTCAGAAAGTGGTCTGATTCGACTACCAAAAAGTTCGAATTAATCATACCCACTTAGACATATGGAAAAATCCACAAACATTAGAGAGGTTCCTAGACATCATAAACTTGCTCTTGATGCAATTCGATCAATTACAAAAATGTTATGATATGGTTTTTGTCCTCACCACCACAACCCAAATTCGGTCCCAAAACTCAGATTCGACAATGAATCTTGTAAAATTATTTTGACTGACTTCCACTCACTCTTAATTCACGAAAATATTTTTATTGAAAAGAAGACTCTCTGAATTGAATTTTAAGCTTAAGAAAATCAATAAAAGCTATTTATATGACTGAGTTATGAGTTTTACAAGATGACTTTAAAATCTGTCCAGTTCTCAATTCGATTTTACTCCAATTAAACCTAATTAAACCCCCTCATACGCTAATCATTATCCCCAAAATAATTTTTTATGATCAAAACGTATTATTTATAGAATATTTACAAACCCTAATCCATCAATTCAATTGTTACATAATTAAAACAATGATTAAAAATATAAGCTTGATTAAAAGTGTATAAAAATCAATTCAAATCAAAATTAAACAAAAGATCAAACCTTGTTTTTTTAGAGATTCAAAAACCTTAAGTGGGGGCTAGGGTTTGGAGAATAGGTCGATACAGGAAAAGGGAAGAGAAAAAAATACTGTTTTAATTTTATAAAAATAGTTTCAAAATAAAGTTGGGCTTTCTTCCCTTTTTTTCTAACCGACCCAAACAAACACCCTCCTAAAATAATTAATTTTTTTTATAAAAGTTTCGTTCCCCCCTCCATATATATTATTTTTATATATATTTTTTTAAAATACAAAACTATTTACTACTTATTTACCTTAAATACTTCAAAAAATACATAACTTAAAATAAAACACTTACACTACTTATTATTATTTTTCCCAAATTATTATTTACTTATTACTTCAGAAATAAATTATAAAATCTCAATTCACTAATTAATCTAAACTCGAAATTTAATGATACATACTTCTTCAATTTTCCCGACAATAAAATAACAAAAATCACTATACTTTCAAAATCATCATCACATATGAAATAAATGACTAAATCATTCATTTTTACCATCACATAACTATTTTATAACACATACACCACCTCACATATATCACCAAATCAACTTACACACAAAACTCAATTCACATGACAACTAGTTAGTTAACACTATTGGTTAAACTAACCTGATTTGATCACGGATCTCACAATCAAGATCTAATATTTTAGAAAAAAGGACGAATATTGCACCTGCATGAGAAGTACACGCGAGTTGGGTTTATCGGGCGATTTGAGTTTGCATTTCACGCGGTTTGTCAAGATATCAGGCGATTTGACAAAAGATATCAAACGATTTGTCAAGATAATCACGCGATTTGGTATTATACGCGGTTTGAGTAGATATACACGATTTTGTTTTCACGTGGTTTGTGTGCTTAACAGGCGATTTGAGCTCATTAGGTGATTTGTGATTATCACACGATTTGACAATAGTACACGCGGTTTACACATGGTTGACTTATGCAGTTTAAAGATTATAACCCAGACTGAGTCAAACTTTGTATTTACCGAGTTTGGCCGAGTCAACTCAACCGAGTCAAACAAATCAAAATGAAAAAGAAGATTTGATGTTGAAGAATGAAAATAACAATCAACTACAACAACAGCCCTCAACATCAAATCCATACTAACCTAATCCCATCGTCACATATCATCATCTACTCTAACTTCATTCTCAACCATCAAGACTCGAATGAAATCAAAAGGATAAAAGATCTCAGATTGTCAAACTCGTTCAAAAATCTCTAAAGATTTACATGTTTTGAAGAACCCATCATCGATCCATATGAAGCTATGCTTCTTATTAATATCCGAAAGTTTTAAGAAAGATCTAAAACAAGTATGTTTCATTCCTTCTTTCTTTCCTTTAAAGAAAACATAAACAAAATACAAACCTACCCGAGACCTTATTCATAAGATCTTGAAGATGTATACTTCTTGGTTCTTGTCTCTATGTATGGGATTCGGTTTGAGCAAATTGAGTCATGGAGTGGTGTTAACATCCTAATGTGATAAGGGGATATAAGGTAGGTGGCGTTGGATTTTGTGAAGAAGAGAAATGGCAGGGATTTGATTGTTGGTTGGTGCCTGCGTATGGTTTAAGAGAAAAAGATGATGGGGGCGATGAAAATGTGATAAGAGATTAGGGTTGGGTTGATGCTAAATATTAGGGATTATAGAAGTATATATCCCAAATGCCTTGATGTTTATAGATCGGGTAATATGGAATAGTGGCAAGCCCGGGTAGGATTTCACATAAGGTTTAGATTGGGCCATAGAATGTTTGGATCTGGCATTTATTAAATTAGGCTGGACTCATTTTGGTGTTGGGCTGGTTTTTATATTGGGCTAGTTTTAATTGGGTCGAGTAATGCTACCATAGTGGACCGAATTTCTTGGTTTATTGGGCTATTATGGTGGTATAATATTTAAGCCAGGTATCCGTTAACAATCATAACACATCAACAATAAAAAAACAACAACACAACAAACACAATACATCACACTAAAACGGTCCTTATCAATATTCACATTCACTCTTAAAGGCTAGTATTGAAGTTAAATATTACTCAGTTAAGATTGAAGTTAATTAGTGATTTTTTGCTTCATTCTCGGGTTCATTCTATCAGGTTATATTCATAAGTAGCCATCAGTATTAGCCGACATAATAGATAAGGGGATTTGGATTGGGTTGATCAAGAGAGAATTGTAAAGAGAGTACTTTCGACATTTTCTCACAGAGTATTGCTTATGCAATCATAGGTTTATGATGTTTGTTAAGCAGTTCTAGTTGGTATACGATGTACACATGTGAATGATGATTCCTTTAGATGGTCACCATCATAGAGGGAGAAATTTGTACATCAAGGACGCACAACAAGTTCAACAATTACCTAGACAATTATAAAATAGTCAGAGTTTGAGTCCCGCATAGATATCAGTGCATTAACTTGTAACTTTGTAGTTACTGATTTTTATACTTTCTGATTTATTGAAGGAATAAAGTGTTTACACTTGGGACTTAGTTGACTTTGGTGTAACAATTCATAGTTGACTTCGGTTGAGTCCGCAGAGATGATCAGTGCTTTAACTTGTTACTTTGGTGTTACTGTTTTGACTTCTGTTTTTTGAGGAATAAAGTGTTTACACTTGGGACTTAGTTGACTTTGGTGTAACAATTCATATCAGTACTATCCTGGAGGGAGAAAAGTGCATTTCCGGGACTTAATTGACTTTGGTGCTACGATTTCGACTTCGTAAAGGGGATAAGTGTGTACTTCGGGAATTGAGCTTTATACAACAAGACTGAGATGTTTCCTAAGTGAGACGATGTTGATGATATCATCCTTCCTACAGATTATCCTAAATGAGAAAGAAGGTCTTTGAGCAGACTAGTGCATTAATTCTTATCAGTCGCAGGGGTGTCTATTTGGGAGGGAGCTGAAGAAAAAAGCCTACTAGTTGGGAGGGAGTAAAAACTCAACTAGATAATGCACAAGAAGTTCTGAACATAATTCATATCAAAGCCGATGTATTCGGATAAGAGAACTTCAAGGATGATGAATGAGAAGAAGATTCTAGAAAACTTCGACATGACTAGAAGTGCAAGAAAATGAAGCTTTTTTCAAGACATGCAACTAATTCAGAAACTTCGAGATGACCAGAAGCGTATGAAGAAAGTTTTTAAAGACATGTTATGAGCAGAAATCCAATCAAGACCGAGATCATCAGTAGAGAAAACTTCTAAGTCATCATCAGCAGTATGATTACCGTGTGTTCGTCTGCAAGCGAAAGAAATAAAGATGGAATATTCAATAAGATCAAGGTCATTGAAGACAATATCAAGGAATACTGGACTTCATTCTTATAATTTTTCTTTATTTTTGCTTGTAGGAAACATTGTAAGCAATTCATGTGTGACACCATCTTGGAGGGAGATTGTTAGCCTTATTATTTTGTAAAGATGCCGTCTTACACGTGAATTGAAATAGCTATAGATCGTCTGCTATACGTAGGGACTAATAATGTATAAATAGGATAGATAGCATGTATTAGATTACAATTATTATGGAAATAATTGAATACAAGTTATCATAAGTGGTAATAATTGCAACACATAAAATTATCATGGAAAACAGTATTATTGCCCTAAGCTCATGACATTAATACGTTAACATGGAAATCACCTTAGTGACATTAGTGAGAAACAAATGTCCTAGTGGAAAGATAACTTGCCAAAGTTACCCATTATAATCAAATATAGTGCTATTGGTACCAAAAGTATAGGCACACCAACGGGAGTCGTCACACCCCGATAGATCTATCCACAATATTCGCGTTCACCGCAAGTGACTAATGGTTCATGATTAAGAAATATTGGCAGTGGGAGGTACTTAGGCAATAATATATCTGGATAGCATAAAGTTGAAAAAACACTTGCATTTGTGGTTTAAGCATGTATCCCCCTCGCGGTTTTATAAATTATTCAAAAGATTTAAAATGCGAGCCCTCGCGGGTTTATGAAACATTCAAAAGATTGAAATGCGAGGCTATGAACTCACAATATCAGTTTTAAGTACTTGTGTATATTAAAAACAATTGAGCATGTATACCCCTCATGACTCTCCATAAGAGGTGTGTATGTTAATTTTACTTTTCATTCTAATCTAATATTGCATTTGTTCTTCCATCCCCTCTCTAC
>BQNB010120129.1:7500-20691 GCA_026074375.1 Tanacetum coccineum
TATCACTAAATATTTTTATTAATTATTGTATACAATGCATGTAAACAAATGAAACGGCCCAATTTGAAAGAAACCATCAATCTCTCACCTTAATAAGCTTCATGTGTCAATGTATCACTTTAAGGACATTAAAAAATATTTTCTTATATAACTCCAAGATTCAAAATAGGCTAACACAAACCAATCATACACACAACATGGCTTCCCATCTTAAAGGTGTGAAAAAAAAACAACAATGACAGACAGATTCGAAGAGCAATATGCAAGCACAACAAGGATAATCCCAAGTCTCACCATCAAAAGCAATTGCAAGAATGGGTTTCATAGAAACATGGTTTGCAGGTGGGGAGTCAAGCGACAATATCGAAAAAAACATTTTATAAGCGGATCTTTAGAGTATCTCTCACTTGGCTCCTGAAATGAGGGCGATTGTAATAGCGACACAAACGCAAAATTCCGTGACCTAGAAAAATCTCTCTATGAATTGATTCTTCATATCAATAACATGTGAATATGACAGGTGGAAACTAATCATCGAGAAGGCGAAAAAGTTTCATGAAAGATATGTATCCAGTGATTACATCCATGACTTTACTTTTTTCTATTGGTTGGCTTGAAAGTTCAAAAGCAAGATATGTGAATTAAAAATATTCCCGACGATTGGAGAGAGTGGATCTGTTGAAAATGGAGGCAAGGAGGACAAATTAAAATCCATAAGAGACAAAAGTAGATCGAGTTTGAAAATGAACGACCTCTTTAATATTGATGAAACCGGTTGTTTTTTTAGTTATTTTATATTATTTTTTTACTTTAGAGAAGTAATTATTAACATTGTTTTGATCTTAAACAGGTATGTTTTTTAGATTCAACCGGAAATCATTCCCTTCAAACAAGCAGCTTTGAAGGGAAAAAACAATGACAAGGAAAGACTAAACAGTTGCTTAATTGCTGTAATGAGGACGTTCGAAAACTTCCTTTTATGGAATTTATTGGGAAATAAAGTCTAAACCAAGGTGCTTCAAGAATGTAAACTGAAACAGTCTGAACTTTGAGTACCGGCTAACAAAACGAGCATTGGATGACTGGTGTGTTATTTGAAGAATATGTTCGCCAACTTGATAAAAAAAAATGGTTGGAAGAAAAATTCTCATTGAATTGTGGATAATATGCCCTGCTCAATCCAAAAATTATTGAATGATTACGAAATTTGAATTTATTTTTTTGCCACCAAACACAACTTCAAAAATTTCAACCTTAGTGACCGGCTGGCGAATGATCATACGAGGGCCTTTTAAATGCATTATCGTCCTCGATTTTATAGAAGTTATTGGAGGGTTTTGAATTAGGGGTTCCCAAATCCAGCAAAAAAAAAATGAATTAGATGCAATGAAACTTGCAATTTCAGCAGGGACTAATGATGTTAGTGGCACAAACAATTGCGAACTGCTTTCGTCATGTAAACTTCGAATCAACAGATAACATGGACTTTTGAGAACTCAGATTAAGGTGGTGAAATCTCCTCAAGAATCAGAATTTGATCAAAGAGTTGGGTTTATGCAGTGCAATGAATGTCCGAAGATGTTCTGAACTCACCCAGAAGAAATGTAGTTGAGCAAGAACAGTTGTTGACTGATGAAGAAATTATTTGCAAGCGTATTTGGAATTAATAAAGATGATTTTTAAAAATCGAAGAAAAGATGATGAAAGTTCTACAATGGAACCCCCCCCTTCCGCGAAAGCTAAGCTATTAAAGCGAGCAATCACATTGTAACAATTTCTTGTTGAGCGTATGAGAAAAACAACACCATAAGTTCTTACCCGCATGCTAATGAAAATTAGAGACGAGATCAAGGGTAAATTGATTTCAACAAAAAACAAAAGACAATTGAGTCATTTTTCAAGAAACCTTCATAAATCATTCATGTAATATGCTATATATAAGGAATTATTAATTTATATTTTATATGGGGTCTAAAGAAATTATCAAAAATGTATTATCTTATAATTTTAGCGAATTATTAATTTAAGAATGATATATTTTACTCCTCTATCCTAAATTTATTGAAACATCCCAGAAATGAGAATAGAGAATATAATTCTGAGAGTTTCCGAGTATTATTTTGATAAACTTGATTTCTTGAACTCCAACTTTACACCACATTCATCACCGCCTCCCTATTGTTCCCAACCAAATACCAGCACCATCAAAATAATCACCGGAGCAACCTGACCTCAAATATCGTCACCGGGTTTGACCGAAATGCAACGAACTTGATTGATCTTTATCGTTACTGGAAAACAATCTTTTTTCAAGATCTTAAAGGTTAGCAATTTTTTTTTTTAGAACAGCAATTTCTTACAATGGGTCACCCACGTACCGCTGGCCAAGAGGCCTTTGGTAGCATTGATTTTAGTTATATTATTTTGAATAGTATCACAGAATTGAATTAGTTTTTGTTTCTGTGTCTTTTAACATCTGTCACGGACGGAGATTGTTGTCGCCGGTGGAAGTGGTGTAGGGAGTTTTCCCTCACGCGCTTCACACGTCTTTTATTAAATGATAGAGTTCAGGTAGAAAATTAATTTTGGCGGCTCATTTTGACGGCATGACAAAATAATTCTGAATTATATTTTGTTTTGTATTCTATTTTTAGCTTTATGCTAGATAATGGATATGAATATGATAGATTGAATGGGTAAAGTAAGTTGCTATATTTGTGAAAAGAAGAAAAATATTGTTAGGTTATGATTGATATAAGTGTCAAATGTAGCTTTTTGCTAGTTTTCTTTATGGGATTAGATACTTTTGAGTTTTGTTATATCCTCCTACACTATATTCCCACATTATCCTCTTACACGGACAATAATATTTTATGTTTTTCTCCATTCATTATCTCTTCGCATTCAAATCGTCAGTTTGAGTAGGAATATATGTAGGAAGAACTAGTAGGAGGATATATCATTTCTCGATACTTCTTGTTGGATTCTAAAAGTATGTCGTATGTATAAACTATAATTTTGCACTATTATAGCCCAAGGTGCTCCGAAGTCACATGTGTCGCGTTATAACAAAAAATGTTGTCACTCTATTTTTTTTCCTTTATTACTTGGAACATATAACTTAATTTAAAAACACCCTTCATCTATTACTCAACTTATATGACACCGACACCGCGGACTCATAATCAACCAAATAAAACACAATAAAAAAAAGAAAACGTATAACGTGAGCTATTAGTTGGATAAAATTTCGGCCATAAGACATTAGTTGTATATAAGATGTTCCTACTATGCAATGAGCCAGTGACAAAATAAAGGGTATAAAGTGAAACAATTGAACATTTAGTGAAATAGATAATATTACACTATATTTAATGTTTGTTGATTATTACTATTTATTGCATTAAAATAGTGATCGGTGCTAACATTGTAAAAGTTTCTTTTATACTTTTGTACTATTTTAGTGCTACAAGTACAAATAGTGCATACATTAAAGATGCTCTAAACACATAATCATTATTACAAAGTATATATGATTTAAAGAAAAACAATAAAGGTTTTCAATTCGACTACCACGACCAAAATGAAGTAGGTCCCATCCCATACGGGCCTAACATCCCACCATGTTGTGCTGGAGTTAAGATGCCTTGGAAATGTGCTTGTTGTTGTATATCTTGATCACAAATTAGTCTTACACCAAACTCCTTCACCTCAACATCTTCATTATTATTCTCTTCCAAACAAAATGTAACAAAATTCTTTGCTTCCTCCCATCGCACTGTATGCCACCTATAATGCAACAATATTATATATGAATCCTGGGTTCCAATTGCCTCTCTCTTTACAAATTCCTTAAAGTCACTAAATTTTCTTTAAATCATTATTACCAAGTATTTGGGAGTGGAATGTTTATTAATTATTCTTTTTTTAAGTTATAAATTTGTTGTGTACTTGTTGGTATGTTGCTATGTTTGTTGCTATTTAGTGTTGCATCGGAACTATTTTATTTATTTATTTTCTTGTGTTTCTGACTTGATATTGTGAGCCGACTAATTAGGCGACTACCCTTTCGGATAGCCCGGAGTCATTGCACGGACGAACATCTGTGGCCACAAGGAGGACTATTATTTATATGAGTATGATATATTTGAATCTTGAGTATGTTATTTGACTAAAAATATAACTAAACGCGGGGAAAACACCCTTGTTTCCACAAAATGTTTTGTGAAAAACAAGGAAAACATAGATCGCGTTCAAATAATTGTTTTCCAACAAAATTCTCTACAAAACACTAAACATGCATTTCTCAACTTAACAAGGAAAACTACAAAACACATTTTATTTGTTTTCTTTATTTTCTTTGTAACCCCCCTTGTTTTCTTGATAATGGAAAACAATATCACATGAACGCGTTTTCTATGTTGTGTGGAAAATAAATCTCATTTTTTACAAATCTGAAAACACAAAACTAGAAAAAAATTTCTCCAACTAAACGCAACCTATATGTTCTGATTGACTAAGGACCTTCTACTATGGATTTTGTTATATTAAGACTTCCAAAGTCGATTTTTGCTGTTTGAAATAGACTTAGGTGGTGTTTGATAAAGACTTAATATGAAAAAAACTAAATTGATTAAGTCATGTGAAAACTGTTTGTTTGTGACTTAATAAAGAAATATGACTGAAAATATTAAGTAATAAAACTGAAGTCTGCCTGTATTAAGTCATCTTTTAATTAAACATGACTTAATAATTTTTTTTTAACAAACAAGCCCTTAGTTGACTTACTATGAAACAAACTGAATTTATTAAGTCATATGAAAATTGTTTGTTAATGACTTAATTGAGAAATATGACTGAAAATATAAAGTGATAAAACTGAAGCTGTCCACATTAAATCATCAGTTAATTAAACACGACTTAATGAAAAAATTAAACAAACATGCCCGAAGTTCGACATTTGGTAAGAATCTTGCTGGTTTTCTGCTTTTAGGTGAAACCACGTATCTAAGATTGGGTTGTATAGGTGTACCCCCTCACTGTTTACCTTTAAAAATTGTTCCAAACTTGTGGTCTTGTAGGCTTTCTAGTGGTTTTCATGTGTGGTCATATGGCCACAACATCACCTCACGTGTGGTGAGGTGCATGTTATAGTAGCCAAGTTTAATCAATTAGTAATCAATGTACTTTAACTTTCTTCAACTGCAAAAATTACTCATAGGTTGAATGTTGTTCTGTGACTGTGAAACGTTTGAGTCGAGTGACCTAAATGGATTAGTTATGAACCTCGATTACTATTTATTAACCTTGGTTACTATTTAGTGACTTTTTTTCTCTCAAATTTACCCGGTACTTTACGTGAAACGGATAAAGAGGTCATTAAATAGTAACCAAGTTTACAACGGAGTTTATTAGGTAACTCAGCCTTTACCGGTTTAGTAATATCTCACAACAATTGTACAATTATGAAAGTTGAGTGCTTTATGCTGTTAAAAAAAGGTTTTGGCTGGTTTAATTAGAACTGCGATGAAACATGGTTACTAGTGAATGGAGTATTGTGTCGAATATGGATAGCAGTAACTTGTTGATTTTAGATTACTATGTCATGTTCAACATCCAGTGTAATGAAACATTATGACGGTTATTACTTCTAGTTTTTTTGAAGTACTCTGCCGCAATATCATATTTTCAAGAATTCAAGTTTCTCAGCAGTCTCTCTTAAGTTTTATCAGTTTTGAGTTCAAAGTTCAGACTGTGGTTAACATTATTTTTTCACGTGTATGTACTAAGTATAATTTTGGCACCTTGTATCCCTCAATGTAATCGCAATTGGACCATTTTGGGATTTTGCATTGACCCAGAAGTTTTGTTTGCTGATGCAGATGACTGTGGGACCAGAGTTTGGGCCATGCTTTCTTATAAAGCCTTGCATTTTAACCTCTGATGTTAAAATCGACTCTAGAGTCAAACATGTTTTAGATAATTTTGATTTCAAAGGAAAATCAGGTTTGGTTCAGTTTTGGGAATGCTGGGCAAGTAGGGATCCAGAAGACAATGGGTGCTATCTTCTTTTGACAGATCATTTACGTGAATCAGACATACGTGATAACAGACTTGAGGCTTACAGGTGGACATGTCTTAATGATAATTATCGTTTTGTTGGGCGAGAGAAAAGTGTGGGAAACTGGTATCCTGGTCGAGCAGTTCAGACACAGGTTGCAGATTACCAATATGATGGTGAAGCATCAGGTATGGGACAATTAGTTGTCCCTGTGTATCATCCCGGTGCTGTGCTGAAACTTGCCGGAATCCTCGAGATTGTGACAGCTCAACATAATGAGACTTACGCTGCAGATTTCATACGAATCCAAAGTTCACTCATGGTTCGTTATTTTCGTTGAATTTTTTGTGTCATTTCTCAAGTATTGCAATATACATAGACGTGAAATGGTAACAAAAAGGTATGTTGTATGAAATAATGTTTTTGTGCTTTCTATTCTTTGCAGATGGTGAATTTAACATCCACATATTTGGGGAAGACAATTAAAGTCCAACACAATGTATTGGTTAAGTTTACACTGCCTTTTTTAGCCAAACGCGCAGACTTGCAGGAACAAGTGATCATGAGGTTTAATGAATTGGAGAACAAAGCATTCTCTATTGCATATAAAGACACCAACAATATCCATCATTCAATTAAAAGTGACCATGACCTCCAGTCTTGCATAGCTGATTCAATTTCAAACAGGACAACACTCATCAGAATGTTTGTTGAAGACGTGGTAGGATAATTGTTCCTTTTATATTTCCATTTTATTAATGTTGATTCTAACGTATATATGTAGGCAAAGGTAGATAGATGATTTGATGGACTTCAGAAAATCACCAATTGGTGTAGATGAGCATTATTAGTATATATATAGTTTTTGAACAATGGGGTTTATGGTTACACTAAATGTTGTGTGATCTTTCATAATGAATATATAGTGTTACGTTTGTGTGCAAATAGGGTACACAAGTTTTTATTTGTGTTCCTACTTAAAGTTGTATCACAACGTAGGTGCATTCAACACTTTTGATGCATAGCCGTATCCTTGTCTATGACCACGACATGTCTCAGAACCGGAATTGTATTAAGTGAAACTTGCGACAACTAGAAGGAACATGAATCTGAGCAAGAGGAAGTTATGACCATTTTTTACTATAGCTTTCAAAGATATCATTTGAGTTGCAGAATTTTGGCAGGGTTTTCCAAGCAGACTCTTCAGGGGATCTTGCAAGTACTTTAAGTTTCCAAGAAGGGTTCTCCAAGCAGAGTTTTTAGGGGATTAAAGTTGTTCCTTTAAACAAACACCAAGGCCTTGATATTAGTCCTTATTTATATTGTGCCTCAATAATATAACCGACTATGGATTTTAGAACAATCAAATTCATGGGTAAAACGTGCAATTAGACAATCTTAAATCAATATGACGAGGCCTCATTCCACTTGCATGAAACTCATGTTTGCCACGCTCTAATGCTTTTCGTTAATGGAGCAACAACATTGTCATATGTATGGACTTTTATAACTTCAACACCATCTATTTCAACCACTTTGCGAATAAAGTGAAATTTGCAAAGGATATGACGACCGACTCTGTAATATGGGTTCATTTGCAAGTAGGATTGCTCTTGAATTATTACAATACATCTTCATGGGGTTTGTGATACTTGGAACAACACCGAGATCCCCTTTGAATTTCTGAGCAACTTCTGAGACAACAATATATTCAGCTTCTTCTGTAGATGATAACACTACGTTGTTCTGCTTCATGCTTCTTCAAGCTACCGCTCCGCCATTCATAACGAAGACATAGCCTGATTGAGATTTGGTACTATCTCAATCAGTTTTGAATCCATCATCCGTGGAACACTTTACATCAAGCTCACCTTCCAAACCTCCATAAACTAGAAACATATCCTTAGTTCTTCTCAAGTACATTAGAATGTGTTTCACAACAGTCCAATGTTTCTCTCAAGGATTCTTTTGAAATCTGATTGTCATGCTTAGTACAGAAGACACATCTGGCATTGAGAAAGTCATCGCGTACATAATAGATCGAATTGTCGAGGCCTATAGAATCCTACTCATCCTCCTAATCTCATTAGGCGTCACAAGACTTCGAGACTCACTCAAATATGACTTAGGAATCATAGGTAAAGCTCCTTTCTTAGATTTATCTAGATTAAATCTTTTCAGGATATTGTCTATGCATATATTTCGACTTAGTCCTAAAATTTGGTTAGATCTATCGCTATAGATCTTGATTCCAAGAATATAAGCAGCTTCTTCTAAATCTTTCATGGCAAAACATTTCCCTAGTCAGGCTTTAACACCTTGAAGCATATGAATATTATTTTTCGCTAATAATATGTCATCCACATACAAGATTACGAAAACTACTTTATTTTCCTAAGTTTTATGAAAACACATATGATGTTTAAAACTATACTCTTTAATCTTTTGGTCAAACCTTAAGTTCCAGCTACGTGATGTTCGCTTTAAACCATAAATGGATTTATGGTTTAAGCATCATTGCGTCTGAAATTGGTAAGCATATTATGCTTGATTCCTATACTTCCTCTATGTGTGTTGAGTCATGGGGAAGAAGTAGTTTTGCCCGATGTTTGATTGAAATTAATGCGAATGATGTTCTTAAAGAGAGTCTTACTATGGGTGTTCCTTTAATTGACGACCCGAGTTTACTATTGAAACTGTTTCTATTGAGTATGAATGGAAGCCACCCCGATGTGACATATGTAGGATATTTGGCCATGATCAAGCTCAATGCCCTAAAAAGGTGTCGTTTCCTCCTACTGTTGTTACTCCTACAGTTGGTACTCCTACTATTGAGAAAACTAATGATGGATTCCAAACTGTGGGTAAAAAGAAAAAGAAGAAGGGTAAAACAAAGTCCACTAATGGTGGACAGTTTGGTGGTCACTCGGTTATACAGACTGTCAGGTATGAGACTAAGGCGACTACAAGCGTGCCAAAAAGGGAGTTACCAATCCTGGTACTATGTCTACATCGTCATCTATGTTGAAGAACCAACCTCAGGTTACTGTTGCTTCTAATAAAGAAGGTAATATCACTATGTCTAATTCTTATGCTGCCTTGGATGATGAAAGAGAAAAAGATATTGAGAATGTGTATGACGAATCGGCTAACTTACTTCATGGTACTCAAACAGGTGAAAGTTCGTCTACTTTCACGGTTGCTGCTGGTTAGCTTGTTTGGATTAGTCGTTTGTTTGTTCTAGTTTTAATCATTTAGTTGTTTCTAGAGTTGTAAGTGTTTATGGTCTGTCATAAGCACTAGGTTAGGAGTTTATCAAGTTTTTTAGCTTGAGGTTAATGTGGTACTTCAGCCACATTCCATGTATACTTAACATTTTTGGTTTTAATATACTTTACCGGGGTAACCCTTTACCCAAAAAAATAGATTTATGAAGCTTGCATACTTTATTTAGACACTTCGTATTGACGAAATCTTTAGGTTGCACCATATCAACATCTTCATATATGCAAACATTTAAGAAAGAAGTCTTAGCGTCCATTTTCCATATCTCATAGTCATTATATGCCGCGATGACAAAAATTATCCTCATAGCATGGGTACTAGCAACTAGTGAAAATGTTTCACTATAGCCAAACCTTTGAGTTTGAGTATATCTTTTTGCTACCAATCTAGTCTTGAATGTATTTACTTTACCATTCATGTTTGTCTTATTCTTGAAGAGCTACTTGCAGCTAATAGTTTTTTGCCAGGTGGAAGATCAACCAAATCACAATCTTCGTTATCTTTCATGAATTGCATTTATGGCCTCATTGCTTCAAGCCACTTGTTAGATTCGGAATATTTAATAGCTTGCATAGAGGTAGTAGGTTCATTATAATCTAGATCATGTTCTTATGAATCTATAAGATAACCATATCGCTTAGATTCTTGAGTGATTCTACCAGATTTTCAAAGCACATGCGCAACGTTTTCCTCATGATAAGTAGGAGCAGGTTCCTTTTGATTAACAGAATAAGCATCTTTCATAATCGGCTTTGAATCACATAGTTTTTAAGGAACTTGAAGAAGTAGGTACATCTATTTGTGGTTATCGGTTTTCATCGAGGATCTCATCGCTCCCACTTGATTATTTTACCAGATATTGCTTCTCTAAGAACTTCGCTTGACGAGCAGCAATCACTTTGTTCTCTTCAAGGTAGTAGAAGTAGTATCGAGTTTCCTTTGAATACCTCACAAGCATGCAATTGATAGTGTAGCTATCTTGTTTGTCGAGAGTATTACGCTACACTAAAGTGTCACATCCACACACTTTCAAATAAGAAAACTTGGGAACACTCTCATTTCATATCTTATATGGTGTCTTGTCTACCTTCTTCATAGTAACCATTTTGAGAATGCGAGAAGAAGTCTCCAGAGCATATCCCTAGAAGGACAATGACATGTTGCTCAAGTTCATCATTGATCAAACCATATCCAGTAAGTTTTGATTCCTCCTCTCATATACATCATTATGTTGCGGTGTATAAGGTGGCGTGAGTTGTTAGACAATCCCATATTCCACGAGATGATCAATAGATTTTTGACTTATGTATTCACCTCCACGATCAGGTCACAAGGCCTTAATGGTTTTACCAAGTTGATTTTCAACCTCACGTTGATAAGCCTTAAAAGTTTTGAAAACTTCATGTTTATGCTTAACCAAATAAACATAACCATAACGACTATAATCATCTGTGAAGGTGACAAAATACAATTCATCATTCCGTGTCATTGTTTTGAATGGCCCACACACATCAATATGTATGAGTCCTAACCTTAGCCCTTTCTCGTACACCATAGAATTGAGACTTGGTCATCTTACCACATACGCATTGTTCACATATTGATGTGTTTTAAAATCTTTAAATTTATAAGACTAGAATTATGGTTAATCGACTAAAACAAACGGTAAAGTATACCTTTTCGAGTGTAGTAAAGCCTAGGTAAGTCCAGGTCGTCCCAAGGGAGTTGTGTGTTTTTAGACTCAAAAAGTAGTTTATAAATAAAGTCTAAATGATTGTCATGCTCATTGGACTCGTGTTTGAATTAACAACTAAATTACCACAAATGTTAGAAATGATAAGATGTATAACAAGATTATTAAAAATATGTTTGTTTAGGCTTGAGAGACATGAGTAGAGAAACCATATAAGCAATACAACCACATGAAAAAAGCATGCAATACATAAAGGGTAATTACCATGGTAAACATATCTACCGATTATACGAAGGAACCCTTTCGACTTATAATCCTAGGCATAACAAGTGCATTAAGATAGTTTTTTCTCAAATACACATATAAAAATACGTATCCTAATCAAGTTGGTCAACATGAGATTAGGCCTTAAACATATTATTATTCGAGTTATCTAGCAATTTACTATCCAATTCTCACAAGTCTAGTATTGATTCGTTATAGACAGACGACTCAAAATACACCAACACAATTGACACTTTTGGCTTACTTCAATTGCAATAACATACTAAAGGATAGATAATGATCCAAATAACAACACATCAATCATACAGATACGAGCATAAACGTGCATAACAATTTATAATAATCAATATCACGTTCCTCATATAGCCTAAACAAATGTAACCGACTACTTCATAATTAAACAAGTAACACGCATAATCAAACGAGTAACACGCATATCAATTACTTGCTTTCCCAAACCCTTACACACTGTCAATGTGCTTCTGGAAACAAGAAAAAATGAACCAAATTCGTCTACGGGGTTGTGATTATGAGAAAATACTAACTAGAATGGACTTGGTGTTAGTTCCACCCTACCAAGCTTCTCAGACGCTGATACTCGTGCCTTACAGAAACTAGAAAGGGGGGTTTAAGCGGGGTTGAATAATTACAGTTTAAAAAAATAATTGTTCTCAAGACTTTGGACTTCACATTCTAGTTAGTTGCTTAAAAAGAAATAGTACAAAAAAATGAGAAAAAAGGAAAAATACAAAAATATGTGTGGTAATAAGTGTAGATTTATAAAAATGGTCAAAACGGGGCTTTTCAAAATTAGTGATTCTTTAATTCCCCTTGATGAACACTTAGCTACTTTTCGAGGTAATTAGTCGAGGGGGATTGAGATTCTTGGTTTTCTAAAGTGTTTACTTATGGCATCGCGTGAGGACACGGCAATAGTTTAGTATGGGGGATTTTGGTATGTGCTTAAATACACATACTTTTTACCTAATAAAACGACCCCAAATGACAAAAAACGGACATAAAATGCCAAATATATGCTTGTTTTGCTATATATACTGTGCAGGTACCGGATATTCACTAAAGGACAAAAACAAGGCCAAAACCGAGCACGGGATGAAAAGAGCGTGAAAAGTCAAAGTCAAAGTCAACCTAAAAGTCAAAGTCAAGGTCAACTGTCAAAGACAAAGCCGAAACCGAAGAAATACTTAATGGGCCAACCCGCACCCGTCTAATGGGTCGGGTCAGCCCATTAGTCTTTATTTACTTATTTAAAAGCCCAAAGTTCAAATGAAAAGCCCATGAATCCTTGTAAACCAAACGGGCCCAAAACCAATAATATAAGCCTAATACACACTTAACATTGTTATCCCCAACACCCTTTATACCATTTGCACAATTAGTCCCTATGACTTTGCATCGTTAGTCCTAAAGGACTAACAATGTCAGTCCTTACACACCCTTTTTTCTCTAACACCCATTAACTATTAAACAAACAGTACCTTTCCCTCTCCCCTACACCACGACAAAACACAAACCCCAATATCACCCCACACTTAACCCCACATCATATCACTCCAAAAACACGCTGGCAATCCCCTAGTATATCATTGGCTAATGAATGAAGACCAAAATCAAGGGCTATGATGATTTTGCTTGGAGAACAAGATGATTGAAGGGCTGAGATGAAGAATTTTGAAGCCTCTCAAAACAAAAACACAACAAGCACACCTCAAGACTTCTGAATTCGTCTATATATAGGACTAAATGTAGACAGTTTAAAGGCATCTAGTGTAATGTAACTTAGGAGTAGTGTAATTTTACTTTTAGTGTTTTTATGTTAATTAAATTCTGTCATTTTACTTTCAAA
>BQNB010120130.1:0-20691 GCA_026074375.1 Tanacetum coccineum
ATTGAATATCCCACTACATATATACACACACACACACACACACATTTATATATATATATATATATATATACATACATATATATATATACATACATACATATATATATATATATATACATACATACATATATATATATATATACATACATACATACATATATATACATACATACATGCATATATATATATATATATATATATATATATATATATATATATATATATATATATATATATATATATATATATAGAGATGGGATCATGAGAAAACCTCATCTTGGTAGAAAACCTAGAAAACCAATCCACAACCCTTAGATCAAGCCATCCTCCTCTCTTTTCTTTTCATCCTAAGTGCAGGGGCTTCTTTGTCACTTTTTATATTGTCTAAGGGTTGTTTTGTATATCTTTTAATTTCTTTTGAGTTGGTTGATCGAAGTTTTTTTTGCTGTTAACATTTTTAAATTTTTTGACCGGTAACATTTTTAAAAGTCTCACTTTTTATGTTTTATAAAACTAAAACATATATGAATATTATTTTCATGCAACAAATTCTTAGATTCTCAATAGCATGTGTGAATATTTCCGTAAAGTTTACATAGATTGATATTATCTTTTTGGATATTGTATTAAAAATTATTTTTTAACCGTTTTTGCTTCAAGATATTAAAAAACTTATAAATCTGACTCTAACTTCGGTTCTGACACGGTTTTGGTCTGACTCTCAACCCACGCCCATGTAGACAATAAGTCATAACTAACAGAGGCTTCATAAACTGCTACGTCTTTTCACTAACTAACAAGGCTACATATTACTGATACACAGAACAAGAGGTATAAAAAACTATCCTGAACTCATAAGTCAGAACATGTATTTTAATTAGTATTATCAAAATGTTTTATATAGATTTATACAAGTTTGTACAATACTAAAGCCACTAATATTCTTTTGTCATATCACGAAATCGAGCTCGCATATTTTCCTCTCGTGCACGTTTTGCAACTTGAGCTTCCTCGTCAAGAACTTGGATGGGTAACCATTCTGGCCATTTGAACCAGCTGTTTTTCTTCTCATCAATCCCAGTTCCCACAATGGGCAATCCCAATCGAGTAACGGACCGCATCAGGAACACCACCTGACATTTATTTAGTTCAATATATATATTTGAATCCAACAACAGCCTAAGATGCAAGAAATTGCTCAATCAGGTTTATCATGTGATTCATCTTTTTATTTCCAGCAAATATTACAGTTCGAGTGTTATGCATCCTAATGAATCATTTATTATATTTGCATGACTATTGACAACATCTACAACTAGCTATAGACACGAAATCAATATTTATAGTCGACGAACTTTTAATCAGATTCATAATATGTAGTACTCCATCAGATCCAAAACGTTTAAGTGTAAGACTATTAGTCTAAAATATTAAAGTATTAAACCCGCAATTGTTGTATTCTTATTCCATTTGAATCTTGCAAGTTACACAGGTTTTGACCATTATATACACTATTATAACACTGTTACATGCTCCTAAATTTGGCTTAACCAACCGACATGTTAAAAAATAAAATATTGTTAACCTGACCTACATAATGGACGCATGTCAGCATAATAAGAAAAGGAAAATGGAAGGACGGTAGATTAAGACACAATAGAATAGCAGATAAGTGGTTATGTACGAAAAATTGCCACCAATCTGTATGTTTTAACCTTTTAATTATCAGCTCCTTTATAGAGATTATGAATGATGACAGTGGTTAATAGTATTACATTGTGATGAATGGGTGATTAGTAACTAACCTTGCAATCTGCCTAGAAGAGCACCGGTACCGAATCCAGTAATTGCAGAGTCAAAAAGATCGTCAGGCTCTAAATGTCTGCTTAATCTAACAATCTCTCGAGCACCTGTCATAAATAAGAACACATGAAAAACTCAAAACTTTCTTCGTCTATAGAGTCAGTCCCGTCATCATTTCTAGTTTTCTACTTGAATCATATACAAAGTACTCATGATCACATTTTCATTTCATCATCGGCACTCACATTTTCATAGCAAAACAAACGAAAACTATACAAAATGGAAGGAAGATATAATAGTTTACCACATTAGCAACCGGTCACGATTGTAAGATTAGTAGCATACTACTAGTATAAGTTGCAGACATATTCGCAAGACCGTGAACATTTCGGTGTTTCGACAATGTTCCAATTCCTCCTCAAAAGCTAATACGTGTCGTGAGAGAATTGCCCGACAATCTCCAGCATTTTCCATAAGTAGAGACCTGTTAAAAGTAAGTAGTTGTGTTAAACGTGTGACCAATCAATCTAAGTTCAAAATTAAAAACACAGTTTCTTGGGATTTCTACAACCACCATAAAACTTCTTTTATGTATGTCACATAAAAACAAGATTTGGCAGGTGGTCTGTCCTCTAATCCTCTATGTAATATTGATACCGAATCCCATGACATTTGGATGCCCTACTATGATACAAACAGATGCACTAAAGTACCTCAAATGGATGCACTAAAGTACCTCAAACGGATGCCACTAAATAAATGAACATGTACTCGAGATTATTAGTGCACAATCGTGTAGAGTTAATATGAACAGTCACTCTAAATTATTTGCACAGGCATTCGTGTGGGCTATCTGAGGACTGTTTACCAGGTTCGAGAAGTTATTAGTGCACTCACCAAAAAAATAAGGACACTAAACAAAAAGCTGAAAGCTCAGAGGAAAAGTAGAAATAATACATGTAGATGGTACAATATTTCATGATTTAAAGGAAGCTTTCCGTTTATAACATGGTCCAAGTATCCACGTATTAGATACACCCTAAGCCAAAGGCTGTTTGACAAGAAGAGTTATACTACCAATCTCTATTTACCAACTGATAGAAGCACTAACTTTTAGTATGAAGCTATTGCTAACTATAATATTGACGTGTTTTTTAATAGTTGCAGAATGTATCTACTGACATGAACTTGAATAAGAAATTCCAAACACCCTCTTAATGGTTTTTCGAACTACTTAGTTTGGAATAAGCAAACTTTAAACTGCTTATATAAGATGCTGACTGGGATTGCTGATATAAGTTCTTTATCAGCTTATTGCTTACTTTTATGATATCTACTTATTTTACTCTATCTTCAAATCAACATCCACTTTAAAACAAGCAATCCCAAACACCCTTAAACCACCCCACTTAACTCGCAAATAACAGAAAAGCAGTGTGGATAAGCAATCCTAAGCAACCTCAAAACTTCTAATCTACTACATACCAGAACCCAATAATCAGTTTTAATAAGCAATCCCAAACACTCCCTTAATCCATCACAATGCACTACCATGTAACACAAACATATATGAATTACCTGGTCTAGTGACTGTAATGCAATTACGTGTCAGGCGCTTTATAACTTTACGTATAGAAATTACCTGGTCTGGTGACTGTAATGCCTCCAACCCAAATGTGTAATACACCACAAAAGGTCTTAACGCCTGGAAAAAAGTATGGTTCTATTAGAAACTAAAAAATGAATACGCAAGTACTAACAAGAACATACCCAATCAGTGTCTTTAAAAATGTTGTATGCGTGATAATCCAAATATTAAATTGCTCATATGTGAAGCTTGGTGAAGCTCAGCTTATGGATGTTGTGCAATTGCTACACGAATACCAGTCCTTGTGCCGTGGGAATGGAACTAGCTTCACTGCTAGCTTAATAAGGTCAGACTTGAGCTGGCAACCACTACCTTGACATACAAATGACTGCAAATAACAAAACAAAAGTTTACTATCAAAAGGCCACTGTAAATTATACACGAGAAAAAGCAACATATACTGATGATAATACCTGTGCAACCTCAATTTACTTGCCAAATCTGCTAAATGCTCGTACTCATGTCTGTCCTTTTTTTCCCTCGACACCAGCTCTTGTTTATCATTGTTATGCAGCAATTCCCTTAACCTTAATTCTGAAGATTCTATGTTATCAGACGAGCAAGTACCCTCGAATATTTTATTGAAAAAAGGTACAGAAAATTGTTTTATTTTGTTTAAGATTAACATGATAAAAATTGTGATCAAAATGTAAACATGTTTTTCAATTTATATTTTAATGTCAAACCAGTAAGTGGGATATCTCTGTTGGCAACCCAAACCATCGTTTTTACAGAGATTTTTCTTATACAAAATACCAAGGTATATGTTGTTCTCAGAGCTTCCATCTGGATCCTAATTCAAGAGTCCCTGCAGGTGATACCAACGCGTCTTCTTCGGTTGAGAAATGTGAATATGTAATGCTGTCAATTTCAGCACTGACTGGTTCCTGAACGCGAAGTGAAACAAGTAAAAGATTTAATATAGTCACGTTCTCCATTAAAATTCATTCAAGCTTCTATGTTTATATTGTATACTTGTTGTTATTATTGTACCAAGTGTCAGTACACCAAACAATCCATATAGAACTACTTTAAACTAATAACATTCGACCCATATAGAACTGGACAGAACACTGAAGGTAAACACCCGTGCATATGTGAAAAAATCTCCTCACACGCCATCCATTTTCACGCAATCTTAATAAAATAAACAAGAGAACACATATATATCATAAATAAAGGAAATAGTTTATACCTTCCGGGTTTGAGAATCCCAGATGTATCTTTAAGAATGTGAAGTTTTGCTTTCTTGGAGAAACTGATTGCCAACTTAGCCATAAGTCCTTCAGTAATATGCTATAACCTTATACAAAGCCTTCACCAAAGCCGGAACTACGTAGTCAGAGAATAATACCAGCAATTATTAAGTAACACATACATGCATATAAAATATAGTAATGCATTAAACTGAACAAACAGATGCCTTGAATTTAACAAACAGATGCCTTGAATTTGAAAAACAAATGCTTTTAATTTATCACATATGCCTTAAGATATTCACACAGATGCCTTAAAATAAACAAACATATGCCTTAATGTATTCTCACAGAAGATCCCTTAAACTAAACAAACACATGCTTTATACTAGATAAACATATGCATTAAACCGAACAAACAGATGCCTTGAATTTAACAAACAGATGCCTTGAGTTTAACAAACAAATGCTTTCAATTTATCACATATGCCTTAAGATATTCACACAAATGCCTTAAAATAAATAAACAGATGCCTTAATGTATTCCCACATATGACTTAAACTAAAAAACACATGCCTTATACTAAACAAACATACGCATTAAACTGAACAAACATATGACTTAAATTTCACAAATAGATGCCTTAAATTTAACAAACAAATGCTTTTAGTTTATCACCTATGCCTTAAGATATTCACACACATGCCTTAAAATAAACAAACAGATGCCTTAATGAATTCCCACATATGACTTAAACTAAACAAGCACATGCCTTAAATTTAACAAACACATGCCTTATACCAAACAAATATATGCATTAAACATGCCTTAAATTTAACAAACAGATGCTTTTAATTTAATTTATCACATATGCCTTAAGATATTTACACAGATGCCTTAAAATAAACAAACAGATGCCCTAATGTATTCCCACAGATGCCTTAAACTAGACAAGCAGATGCCTTAAACTAAACAAGCAAATGCCTTTTACTAAACAAACATATGCCTTAAACTTAACAAACATATGCCTTAAACTTAACAAACAAATACCTTAAATTTAACAATCAGATGCCTTAAATTTAACAAACTGATGCTTTTAATTTATCACATATGCCTTAAGATATACACAAAGATGCCTTAAAATAAACAAACAGATGCCCTAATGTATTCCCACAAATGCCTTAAAGTAAAGAAGCATGCCTTAAACTACACAACATATGCCTTAACATTGCGTGCATATGCATCAAGCGTACATTCTCATATGCACAATCACGTTTCCACATATAAAGCACTTTGCGCATGACATAGCATTGACTTAAACGCCAAAAATGCAAGCAATATTAAAACATATGCCTTAACTGTTTTAGCCTATTCACCCCGAATCCATATTAACCACTTATTTACAATCTACAAACCAATATACTTCACGTCCTAATTATAAAATCTCAATTAGACATTTTATCAAACACCTATTGTGCAACTTTCATAAACACATTTTTTCATGTAATTGTTTTGTCAAATTTGTCCCATATCTAGTGCAAAAACATGATGATATGATTATAAACATTCAACAAAACTTCAAAAAGTCATTATATCTTCGATTTAATTTCTAAGAATTAAAAAAAATAGTGCACTTACAAGTTAAATCTTTCTTTTCTCATGATCAGGTTATTCATGAATCAATTAACAAAAAAAAAATGAATCAGCTAGAAGAACGAATCGCATTTTTATTGTCTTTTTTCATCTTGTTTGTTTGGTGTGCGTGTGTGTCGAAGCATGGGTGTCTGTGATACAACTAAATGATGTTTATGCATTTTCAGTTATTGGTACAAATAAATGCCATAACATGTTTATTTACACTGATGCACTAAAAAAAGATTTAATAAATGTAATGTTATTCAAACAATTATTATTTGATAATTTTTACACATAAACACTAACTATTACATTCTGATGAACTAAAATAAAATAAAAAAATAATAATAACAACTTACAGTAATCTAACTTTTATTGTTCGATTATAAGCCTGTAATTAACTGTTCGTGTACTAATCTAAGTTGTTGAAAATGAAAATAAATACTAATATCATCATTAAATCAACAAAAATGATTAATCAAATAGAAAAATTAGGGCACTTACGATGTTATATATATACGTATATATTTATATACATATATATATATACGTATATATATATATATATAATATAAATATATATATATATATATATATAAATATAATATATATATTATACACATGCAAAACACACACATATAAATATATATATAGTACATACATATATATACATATATATATATATATATATATATATATATATATATATATATATATATATATATATACATATATACATATATATATACACACCCACACACACACACACACACACACACACACACACACACACACACACATATATATATATATATAAATAGCCAGTAACCCACTCCTAGCGGCAACAATGTCTAGTTGTTCACAATACGTAACGTATATATATATATATGTATATATATCTATATATATATATATATATATATATAATATATATATATATATATATAATATATATATTATATATGTATAATAGAAATAATATAAGTATGGTATAATATATTACCCACGCCTAGCGGCACTATTCTAGTTTTAACAAATACGTACGTATATATATATATATATATATATATATATATATATATATATATATATATATATATATATATGTATATATGTATATATATATGTATATATGTATATATGTATATATGTATATATATACATATATATATACATATACATATACACATACACATACATATACACATACACATACATATACACATACACATACATATACACATACACATACATATACATATACACATACATATACATATACATATACATATACATATACACTATAAATAACATATACAAATACAAAAACATAACATATACATATACATATATATATTAAATATAAAGTAATATATATATATGATATAAATATATATATATATATATATATTATAAAATATATATATAATAGTAAATAATAGAAAATAGCCTAGTACCCAAGCGCTATCGGCTAGCAATGTCAAGATTAAACAAAATTTAAGTGGAAAACAAACATTTTCTTTCGACACATTGTATTTGTAGCGTTCGGGAACTCTAATCTTATTGAATGGTTAGTGGCGTAACTGTATAGTAGGGTATCTATAGCAACAACGGCGAATATTACTGACAAACACAACTTTTTTGAGTTGCAATTGCAATGGTTCTATTTCTCGTCTTCGTTTGATTATAAGCAACTCCGTTCCCGAAAGTGGTGTTCTTGGAAATGTGCAACGGATTGCATTAGTTTCGTTCAAGCATTACGGATATAGTTACTAATTGCATGTAATTTTTTTTGGTTTTTTATGTTAAACATTATGGTGACTATTTGGGCCGTCATATTGTACCTCCCTTTCCAATCAATCCATTTAAGAGGCGCCAGAATCGCATGTTTGATACTCCGTACCATCCCACCGTATGTTTCTAATTAGACCAACTTTTTTTTGATCGAAAGAGAAATTATAATTATCGATTAGAAGCAAGTACATCATCGGTTGCCCATATACATGCACATTCTGGGACACTACCTTCTAAGATTAATTCGTCACTGCAAATCAAAGCCCAAGCAGCTATACTATGTGCAACCTTATTCCCTTCTCTTTTGACAAAAGACCAATTACATGAACTAAAACTAAATGAGTTAGACACGATTTGTGCAAAAATGCTGGCAATTTGTAAAAGAGTAGTACCTCTTTGGAGTGTATTAACTAAGCACAAAGAGTCTGAATCAAAAATGATCTTGGAATAACCTTTATTATGTGCTTGGTTTGTCGCCCATAACAACGATTTAGCTTCGGCCTCTAACGGGGAGCTTGCATAGCATTCGGCCTTAGCACCTGAAAGAAGCATATCCCCACGCGCATTTGGAGCTACAAAACCCAATCCAGCCCTTCCAGACTCTTTGCCATGATGCATCACAATTAAACTTGATGTAGTCGCCATCGGGCTTGGTTCATTTAACTGTAGCTTTAGTTCGTGTTGTCGTAAGTTGTTGCTGATTCGCTTTGTGATAATCCATAAGCAAAAGCTTTGACATAACTTCAACATTTGTGTCCTTTTCATTTACTTGACCATGAAATTTTTTGTTTCTTCGCGTCCACAAACCCTATAGTATCATTAGAAAGTTCTCCCAATCCATAGGAAATTTAGTCAAAATCACATAGAAAAAATCATCTAATGTGATCATCCCGTCCATGTCATAGAATCTCCCAAAGTTGCATCGATCCCAAACTTACTTCGTTGATGGACACTTAAATAAGACGTGTATCATATCTTCCCCCATCTGGTCACAATGTGTACATGATACTGATGTTAAACTAACCCTCGCGCTTGTAAATTATTAATGGTAGGGAGATAATTTCTCCAAGCACGCCATAAAAACAGCTTGATTTTGTTAGGAACCTTCGCATTCCAGATATCGCAATAATGGTAGATTCTTCAAATACATTTTGCACTATATGTTGCGATGATTCTAGCTCTAAATAATAGACTGACTTACTTGAAAATAGGCCTCTAGGACTGTTATGCCAATAAAGAGTATCGGGAGTCCATCGATTTATAAAGCACGTTGTGATTTTGTTGCAAATGTTAATCGGGAACAATGACATTAGAAGCTCGCGATTCCAGTCATCACCTTTATCATTTAATAAATCACGAACATAAGTTACCTCACAGTTATCCCAAACGCCTATGATCTTCAAGCCAATAGTCCTCCCACACATTGACACGATGGCCATCGCCTATATTCCATTTACATCCATTTCAAACCAATTCCTTTACTGACATAAAGCTACGCCAAACATAGCTTGGACGGTAGCCAACATTAGCATCAAAGAAACTAGATCGGGGAAAATAACGGGCCTTCAGCACTTTTGCAGCCAATGCTGTTGGATTAGTGATCAATCTCCAGACTTGTTTGGCAAGTAAAGACCTGTTGAACACTCCAAAATAACGGAAACCAAGCCCTCTCCGGAATTTTGAGAAACACATCTTGTCCCACGAACACCATCGAATAGGATTTGCTTTGATCCCGTTACCCCTCCAAAAACAGTTAAGAGCTATATGAATATCATCAATCAATGTATCATGAAGTAGAAATATATTCATAACATACATGGGCATGGCTTGAGCCACTGATTTAATAAGGACTTCATTCCCTCCGATCGAAAGGGTTTTTTCTTTCCATCCTTGAAGCTTCTTCTTAATCTTGTCGATGATAGCTCGGAACACCACCTTTTTTGATCTGCCAATAACCGAAGGCAATCCCAGATATTTATACTGAACAGTAACTTCTCGCACTTCCAATGACTCAATTATATGGGTACGAACATGTGGCTCAACATTAGCACTAAATGAAACCTCTGATTTCTCATAGTTGATCATTTGCCCAGATGACCTACAGTAACGTATCAAAATGTTTTTGAGATTGATAACTTCTGCACTAGAAGATCTAAAAAAGAATATACTATCATCAGCAAAAAACAAATGAGATATTGATGGAGCTCCCCTACACACTTTGACCCCTTGAATGAGACCTTGTGTAACGGATTTCCTTATCATTGATGATAACACACCTGCACGCATAATAAAGAGATATGGCGAAATAGGATCTCCTTGGCGAAGACCTCTAGCCAGAGTCACATAACCAGCTACTTGCCCGTTAATATTGAAAGAGTATGAAACTGAAGATACACAAGCCATTCTTAAGTTGGTAAAACGTGTAGGGAATCCAAATTTTTCTAGAATCGCCCTTATGAAATGCCATTCAATTCTGTCATACGCCTTGCTCATATCTATTTTAAGAGCCAATGCCCCTCTCTTACCATCTTTTTTATTCTTTAACCAATGCATCACTTCAAAAGCAACTATTGCATTATTAGTTATTACACGATTTGAAACAAAAGCTAACTGATTTTCGTGAACAATACGAGGCAAAATTGGTTTTATTCGGTTCACTAAAACCTTAGATATGATTTTATAAAGCACATTACACAAGATAATTGGACGCATGTCTTTAAGCGATTCAGGTCTCGACACTTTCGGAATAAGAGTGATTAGGGTTTTATTGATATTAAGAGGTAGCACTCCGGAGTCGAAGAAAGATGATACCATATTCATGACAGTTGTACCCACAAACACCCAAAATTTCTGAAAGAACAAAGCAGACATACCGTCGGGTCCAGGGGCCTTTGTCGGAGCCATTTGCATTAGCGCATCATAGACCTCATCCGTTGTTGCATGTTTTTCAAGTGAAAGTATATCATTTTCCGTTAGGCTTTGGCCAATGTCCTCAACCACAGAATCACAATCTTGTGGAGACGAGCTCGAAAAAAGATTAACAAAATATGCTGACACTGAATCACATATGTTATCTTCATTCTCCACCCATCTGCCATCCTCATCTTTAAGTCTTAAAATACTATTACGCTTATTCTGACTAGTAGCACGAGTGTGGAAGAAACGAGTGTTTTTATCACCCTCCCGGAGCCACTGTACACGACAACGTTGCTTCCACATTACTTCCTCACGCGTAAGCAACTCTTTAATTTTTTCCTTGAGTATATCTTGCTCACCCCCTGTTGAGGAATCAAAAAAACTTTGTAACATTTGGAGTCTTTTTTGCTTGGATCTGACCAATTTTTGAACATGACCAAAGCTATTTTTGTTCCATTCTGAAATCCTAGCCGAACATTCCTCCACAATTGAGCATGGGTCACTTTGACTTCCTCTAGCTAGACCACTCGTCCATGCATCTCTAACAACATCATGGAAACTCTCATCACGAAGCCACATACTCTCGAACCTGAACATCTTTTCTTTCTTACGAACACGTGGACTGAAATGACATACGATTGGGGAATGGTCTGAAGAAATCTGTGCCAAATTCTGAAATAATACGCCAGGATATAGTCTACACCAATCCGCATTAGCTAAAAACCTATCAAGCTTTTTCTTAACATTATCACAACCTTGTCGACCGTTGCTCCATGTAAACTTAACACGAGTTGCATCCATATCCTCCAGGTTACAAATATTACAAGCATGGCGAAAAGCAACCATATCATTAGTGTTGCATCCCCGTCCCCCCAATTTCTCAAAAGCATATAGAATTTCATTAAAGTCACCAAAGCAAATCCAACCTTCACCTTGTCTCTGATTTGACCTCAAGGACTGTAACAATGCCCAAGTTAAATGTTTTTGTTGTTGTTTTGGCCAACCATAAATACCCGTACCTCTCCAAGCAATGCCACTATCTTCTTTCACTACAAAATCAATGTGATTTTTTGAGAAATTTGTAACACTTAAATCACAGTCCTTTTTCCAAAATAGTAACAAACCACCTGCTCTTCCAACAGGGTTAACAACAAGTAAATTATATTGCGGGAAACTAAACTTTAAACCTGTAACTTGACTATCATGCATCCGGGATTCCATGAGAAACATGATAGTTGGGCTAGAGTCCTTCACCAAAGTGCGAAGGTGTCGAACAGTCCAAGGGTTGCCCAAGCCTTGGATGTTCCAACTTAGGATACTCATTGTTGTCGGCGGTGTTGCAACGCAACACTCGCCGTTAAAGTAGAGTATTCAGTTTCTTAACAATGTCAACATCCATGTTTCCCGCGTCAATGAAATCCTCATACACCCTTTTACCTCTATGTCCTCATTTGTATTACTAGTATTTAAGCTATTTTCAACCCTGGTCCAGGCCGTCTTTTCCACACTTTGAGTTTATTAGCACCAACGTACACGTCCTTTTGATCCTTATTAGCAATACTCTTTGGGCCTGTTATGATTCTAGTGTTATTATGCGACCCCTCTTGCCCCATAATTTCCAATTCACATGGTGATTCTGTAACTGTTTTAGTTGGCTCGGGTATCTTTTCACCTACGAACCTCTATGATATCTTTCCAACTCCGCACCATTTAAAGACCTGTTTTGAAGTTCAATATTTCCATGAACCAACTTGTTGTTTTCAAAATTCTCACAATCTAAACTTCCTGTCATACCTTTGTTTTTTCCCTTATATGTGACATCATTGTCATGACCGCAAGAATAGTTTGAATGAGCTCTATATAGTATCGCCTCTTTACTTTTGGTCTGGCTGTGGCTATTGCATAAATTACCATAAGGTGGGTTCTGTGTTATCCAAAATAGACCGTCTTCCCATGCATTAGACGCACGAATCTTTAAACGTCTTTCCGTCAATCTCAAGTGGTTTAATGAGGCACTCTTTCTCTGTATGACCCAACAATCCACACCAATAACAGTAAGTTGGTAGTTTCTCATATTGAATGTGGACTCGAACCTTTTCGTTTTGAAGGTTCATAACATTAACGAACATGCACAATGGATTTAAAATATTTATCATCACCTTTGCTCTAATGTGTTTACTTTGGTTCTCAAAATATGCATCATCAACATCAATAACCTCGCCTAACTTGACTGCAATACGACGCACCCAAGTTTTATTTCTCCTACTCAAAGGCATATTTAAAAGCCGAATCTAAAAAGAAACCTTAGACATGTCACTTTTTATAGGTTGTTCATCTTTTTCGATTGGCTTTAGCACCACCAGGTTCCTTTCGAAAGACCATGGGCCATCTTCTAATGCCCTCTTGAAATCCAGATAATGATCAATATGTACCAGAAATATATTCGAATCGAGTTCTTTGAAAGTTATTGGTCGACGAGGTCTCCATGCAGCTGAAAGAGCTTTTTCTTCATCCTTTGGAAATTATATGGACGATCCGAATGAATGCGTCCCGACAGACTTTTGTCAAAACTGTTGTTGCCTCCATTATCCATCTCACCCTCATAACCTACCACTTCGTCTTCCGCATCGTTCATCGAAACCTTCCTCATTAACTCGCTCAATTCCCCGCCATCACTTAGCACTACAACACACAATACAATAAGAGAAATCAAATCCAAAATGATACTTGTAAGACTGCCAAGATAATCTTTCAAAAAGAAGTTGTTTAATCAAAATAACTGTTAGGGTAATGATCAGATTAGAAGACGTAAAAGATTAGAAGATGAAAGGTAGGTGTAGCATCTACAATGGGAAAAGCTTTCAAAAACTTTTTACTATTTTACAAAGTGTTTTTTTTGATGGTTTTTACAATTGCATTAAAGGCTTTTTGGAAAGGCTTTTTACAAAGACTTGGTAAATCTCAACTAACTATCAAATTCAAAACTTTCCAATTCTAAATAAATTATATTTCAACAAATTAATACAATAAATTTATCACAAAATACCAAAAAAATTACACAACAAAAATCACCAACAAATTTACATACGATTTAGTGTAACTAAATTAGATCTACACACATTTACAAGAAAAGTTACACAAACTTTATATAACGAAATTTACACAATGTAAACAATAAACTTTTAGACCAACGGGCATTTGGTCCAATGGTATGGAGGTTTTACCCTCCTAGGCAAGGTCTCATGTTCGAGTCTTGTCTAGGGCGATAGAGGTTTCCTCCCGTGTGCTTAAAGGGAAGGGTGCCATTGCCTTCTGGGCTGGACCCAACCTGGTTGTGTGGACTCGCTACGCCTTCTGAGCTAGAGGCCATGTAGCCACAAATTGCCATTCCAAAAAAAAAACAATAAACTTTTAGTGCACTTACACAACAAATTTTAAAAAGGAATCATATTTTCCAGGTTTCGAGTGGCGGCTTCGACGTAGAATAACTAACTTAGATAACTAAATTATTGATAAATAAGTGTTAACGTTCTCGTTCTTAGTGATCGACACCCTACTTACCAACTAGTCTACGATTGATCGGGTACACTGCCCGTAAGCATTTCTCTATAGGTAAAGTCGGCAAAATATAAATAGTAAAACTTGAAAACATAAATTACCTACACTACGACAAGAAGCACATCAAAAAACAAACAAAAAAACTGTGAAAATGATTTCAAACAAAAAAAGCAGATATATATTTTTTTAGAAATTATACAAAGCGCCTTTTATCACATACACACATTGATTTCAAACAAAACAAAGCACATATAATTTCAAACAATAAAAAAGGAGATATATATTTTTTTTCGTTGTATATAAATAATAATCAGCCTTGACGTTTTAAGAAAATACAAATTATGACACTGAATAAGGCCAATGTGCCAAATATTATGAAGAGGGAGGAAGATGAAGAAAATTTCTAAGGCTTATTTCCCCCTCTTCATAGTAATTGAAGGAATAATTTCTAAGACTTATTTCCCCCTACATTTAAGTTGAACATTGTCCCCAATGTTCTTTAAAAGGTACCCGTAAAACGAATAAAAGAAAAAGAAAAGAGAGCGAAAGAAACTAGTACTCCCTGGTGGTTTGCTCAATAATAGAGAAGAAACATGCGATAACTGGTTAAATCGTCCTCCAAGAATCATCCATTGAAACTTCCTAAGAACTTCCAAGCTTCTTCTCATCAGAAATAACCTGCAAATCAAAGACAAAAACAACTACACCTGGCGTAAAATCTGCGGGATATGATATATACAATGATATTTTTAGGGTTGACTCTATGAAAGCAGTAAAGATAGGATGAGAGTGATGATATAATCCTAGGTTTCTACAGGTTTATAAAAAATACAAATTTTAGAGATTGTGCAAGATTAATTTTCAAAAATATAAGAAAAAGTTTAAATTTTCACAAATCTGGGAGCCAGACGCCGTCAGGAAAAATCCTGATGCTGTCGCTCAATACTTCAGACGGTGTCACACCCTTTCCAGACGCCGTCTCCACACACTGTGAAAACATCCCATTCGTTTTTCGAGAAAAATTTCTGCATGCAATCTTATTTGTTGTTTCCTGTAGAAAATACTGCATAAAACCTAGAAATTAATCATTACAATAATGTGACTCGAAACTGACGCGAATTAATCTAAACAATTTATCAATTATGTTTGAATTAGTTCTTAGAAACCGGATAATGTCTCCTACACTTATTTTGTGCAAAATACCTTTGATTGCAAATAAGTCGAAGTTAAAAACAAAGCAAAGCATGATTACACATAATTCAAACATAAAAGAATAAACGATAAAGAATTAAAACACAAGACACTCCTAAATGTTGGAAAGTAAATATTAGGTTGCCTCCCAAAAAGCGCTTTTCTTTATTAATGAGTCTTGTAGCTAGACTCGAAGTCACGCGTCCTAATAATCATGGAAATTATCCAAGTCGATGATCTTGCCTGGATTTTCTTTTTCGGACAACTTCCTAGTGGTTGGAATGGATTAGAAGGTTTTGGTGAATTCTTCTCTGTCTGGATCGATTAATTGAATCTTAGCATGCCATGCTCCGTCTCCTTCTTTGAGTGGTTTAGCCCAATCTATCTTATCCATTATCAGTTCTTTCGATTCTCACATATTTCCCTTAAGGTTTATGGGCAAAGCCCCTAAGAATTCTACCATTCTTCTAAATACAAGGACATCCTTAAAGGGATTGATCTCAGCATCTCTTGCTATTTCTTATTCCCCAGGCAAATGACAGTCCATGAATTCTTTCCTAGCATAGTACGGGGTTTAGACACCTATACCGTCTGAGCTAGGTCGTGGCTTATACGACTCCCTTTTACCTAGTGTGGTCTAATAGGTTGCTTCTTCTTCACCTAGTTTGATTCCTTTAACACCGAATACCGACCTAGTGATTCCTTCTCCTACCGCTATTTTGGATTTCCTGCAATCTATAACTGCATTGGCGATTGCTAAGAATCCTCTCCCTACTAGTAAAGGGGTTTTGGGGTCCTTCTTCATGTTGATTATGTAAAAGTCGTTTAGGAGTTTTAGTCTTCCTATGTGGACTTCTACATCCCTAACAATCCCAATAGGATAAGACTTGGTCCCATATGCTAGTTTGAAAACATGGTCAGTTTCCTCTAGTAGTCCCATTTTGAGCTTTTTGAAGAGGTATAACGAGATTATGTTCATGCAAGACCCTAAATCAGCCAAGGTATCGAAAGACTTGGAGTCCCCTAGCCTACAAGGTAGAGAGAATAGTCCTGTGTCTTCCATTCATTAAGGCATTTCGCCTTGGATGAATGCTGAACCATTTTTACCTAGCTCCAAGCTCTCTACATATTTATCTAGGATTGCATTATATATATTAGAGCATGACCTAGGACTTCAAGAACCGGTATGTTGAGATGCAAATCTCTGAATTCATCTTCTAAAGTCTGCTCAGGTTCTTTAGGTTGTTGTGTTCCAATCTCCATGTCCGTCTGCAACTGATCCTTCTGGGAATGGTTAGTCTCCTTAGAACATGCTTTTATCGTATTGATCGAATTAGGAGGATGAGATGAGCAATAAGGATCTTCTGTTGGGTAAGAGCGAGCAGACAAAACTGAAGAGGTAGAATTAACATTCAGTTTCGGGTTCTTAATCGTGTCACTAGGAAGTGCTCCCATAATTCGATCAGTGATGGCCTTCAAGACTGTGTCAATTTTGTTGGTCATCTTACTTTGTTTTTGTTTGAAATCGGCTTCAAACTTTGACAATCTAGCGTCTTGAGATGCCATAAAGTTGGACACCAATCCTTCGAGATCTGATTGATTGTTAAAACTTTGAGGATTGTTGTTGAAGGGGCGGTTCAGGATTGAACCGTTTTGCTGAAACCGGTTAGGTGGGTTTGAAAAGTTATTTTGAGAATTTTGGGGTTGTCTCCATCTAAGGTTTGGGTGACTTTTCCATGATGGATTATAGGTGTCACCAAGATTGTTGTGCTCGGGTTTGAAAGTGTACCACTTGCCTCCCTCTTCGTCAGTACGCGAGGATACATAATCGACAAAAGTTTGCTCAAGATTTTCAACGCAATACTGAGTGTCGTGGGGACCACTGCAAATCTCACATGAAGAAGTGATTTTGTTTACATGAATAGGTTGCTTAGGAGCAAGATAAGCTTCCATCAAGCATTGGACTTGATTTTCAAGCTCAATGAGACGACGGTCGGATGTACTTGGAACATCTTGAGGCAAAGAGATTGCTTTGACCGGCTTGGCGAAATCCCTTGGGTCGTTCCAACTTTTGTTATCATAGAGGGCGAGGTCCTCTAATAATGCCCAGGATTCTTTGACGATCATGTCACGAAGCTTACCACCGACCGATTGGTCAATGGTTCGTCTTGTGACGGGATTGACATGGTCATAAAAGATTTGGACTTGGAGCCAAAGATCGATGCCATGATGAGGGACTTTTTGGAGTAAGTCCTTGAAACGAGTCCATGCTTCAGAGAGAGACTCTCTTTGATGTTGTTGGAACATCAGGATGTGGTTACGGAGTTTTGCAGTCCTTCCCGGTGAAAAGAATTGAGCAAGGAAACGAGTAGTAAGATCCTCCCATATGGAAATGGATCCTGCTGGAAGACGTTCAAGCCAATTGCTAGCTTGATCGCGAAGGGAAAATTGAAATAAACGCAGACGCATTCTTTCTCTATTTGCAACATCAAGGTCAAGTGAGTCCACTAGTTTGAGAAAATCCTTAAGATGTTAATTTGGATCCTCAGACCGAAGTCCGTGGAACGAGCATCCGTTTTGCACCAACCGGATGGTGTCAGATCGAAGAGGTACCACATTGTTCCCTTCGGAAAGCTCAATGGTGTTCCTGTAGCCCTCGTGGCTAGGTTTGGAGCAATCTCCAAGAGTACGGATAGGATTTTCATTTTCAATAAAGGTCAATGAAAATGGATTACGAAACAGATAACACAAAGAAAAGGTAGACTACAAGAAAGCTAATATACTAATATTAAAATCTTACTAGAAAGGAATCTAGTAAGTAGATCTAAGTTAAACAATGGCCGAAACCTAACTATTCCCCAAGCAGCGATGCCAAAAACTTGATGCGGTCGTCGTAGGACTTCAACAAGAAGTTTTACAACTCCCTAGGCAGAGTACATAACCGTTGTAGTAGTAGTATAGGCAAGACTCGGGGGTTGTTATCGTTGGTTGAGAAGGCTCGAACACGGTCTAGTAGAGATTTATAGGGTTGAGGGAAGATTCTTTTTGTATTTTTATATTATAGAAAGCGAGTAAAATCATGGTTTGAGAGGTTGGTTTGATTAAACTAAAAATTAATTAATTATAACTAAACTACGGGTGATAACTTATATGGTAAACGAACATATTTACTTAATCATGCACTACTTCTCAGATTGCTTCTCCTAATCCGGTTGCCTTGTCACACTCATGATGATCTGTGTAAGCATTTCCTATGTCAGAAACGAATTACACGAACCCGCCGTCTATTTAATATTTCGTTAAGGCAACGCACAACTAAGGTAGTATGAAGACTATTATAAGGCCCCTAAGAGTATATTAAATGCAATTGAAATATCTTCAGAGGGATCAACCATATTAGAGGTAAGGTAGTATGAAGACTCTTACCGATGGTATCCTTTCTACACACTCGTGTTTGCCTAGACGTTTATGCCAATTTAATATCTTATGGCTAGTTTTCTAAAGCCTAACGCGCACATCCATCACAAGAAGCAACATTAAAAGGATCTACAATCTATGTTTCAGGCAATCATAAGTAAATACTAATAGATCTAGCCTAGCATGTTAAACAAATAAGAAGAACACATATCAATCACAAAATACATAGACATATTAAGTGATTGAAGATAAATGAACTTTACTTGATTAATGCATGGATGAAAGGTAGTTACAATAGGGTTGGAACACCCTAAAAATGACCTTGAAACAGCTACAAACGAGTTCTCTAAGCTAGGGTTCGGTTCTCCAAAGTTACACACTTAAAACCCTAAAAACGGATTTGTATATATAATAAAACAGGCGCGACGGCGTCGCTTTTATTTCCAGACGCCGTCGTGCCACAATATCTGCTAGGGTTTCTCTGATCGGCTTAATTCTGATGCCGTCTCTATTTTGGTGACGCCGTCTCTTGTATGATCTGACGTCGTCGCTAGTAGTTTGCGACGCCGTCTCCAGCCACTGTATAGATTTCTTCAAGATAGTTGGTGTAGAGTCGTAGTCTTGTCCGTTTCTTTTCCAAATGAGCCCAAGTCACGTGTATTTCCTCCAAAAGTTCCTTAATGCTAAAAACACAAAAAGGAATGATTAAGTACATAATTTGGGCATAAATGCACGATATATGGGGTTAAATGACCCCAAGAAAGTGTATAAAATGATACCTCATCACTCTACCGATACCAATATTCCAGAAAAAGGTGACAAAATCATACTTACACATCCGTAATGACAGAATAGACACATATGACAGCACTCGAACCTTAACTCGAATTAGCTAAAGAGTAGGACTAGTAGTCTTTACTAAAAGTCGTAAACCAGCAGGGGCGACAAACTATATATACACACCCATAACGATGGGATAGACATACATGATTGCAATCAATTCCCCCACTTGAGTAAAACCAAGGGTTAGGACAAAGAGTACTATAGGATATGGATCTTCTAATTCTTCACCAATAGTAATAAACCAACAAGGCGGACAAAATCACACATACATGGCCGTAACGACGGAATAGACATATGTGATTGCTCGCATCCTCATTCGAGTAAGACCAAAGGATAGGAATTAGGAAAGGAAAAATAATTATTGTTAAATAAAAATGAAACAAATAAATTAAGTCCAAGGCACAATGTTGCTAGTTACTTTCCTGACCATCCCTTGAAAAAAGACACAAAATGACAAATTAACTCACGCTTTAACACGGAACAATCAATGCTATGAAAGACATGAATGAGACTCAAAGAATTTCTTGATTAATAGATCAATGAAAATAACCTAAGTTGGCGTTCCCATAACGGTCAACTCCCAATCATCCCAATTACAACTCCAGTGGACATTTTCGCCACTTCATACATACTATTACATAGTTGGTTTATATTAGGTACCAACTCTAATACAACAATACTCTACAAAC